>JASTWF010001962.1:15000-48214 GCA_030390025.1 Squalus acanthias | reverse complement strand
ACCCCATCTCAACCCCAGCCCAGAGCCTCCCAGCCCACTGTCGGAGGGGCAGTACTGAGGGAGCGCTGCACTGTCGGAGGGCCAGTACTGAGGGAGTGCTGCACTGTCGGAGGGGCAGTACTGAGGGTGTGCCGCACTGTCGGAGGGGCAGTACTGAGGGTGTGCCGCACTGTCGTAGGGGCAGTACTGAGGGAGCGCCGCACTGTCGGAGGGTCAGTACTGAGGGAGCGCTGCACTGTCGGAGGGGCAGTACTGAGGGAGCGCTGCACTGTCGGAGGGTCAGTACTGAGGGAGTGCTGCACTGTCGGAGGGGCAGTACTGAGGGAGCGCTGCACTGTCGGAGGGCCAGTACCGAGGGAGCGCTGCACTGTCGGAGGACCAGTACTGAGGGAGCGCTGCACTGTCGGAGGGTCAGTACTGAGGGAGCACCGCACTGTCGGAGGGGCAGTACTGAGGGTGTGCCGCACTGTCGTAGGGGCAGTACTGAGGGAGCGCCGCACTGTCGGAGGGTCAGTACTGAGGGAGCGCTGCACTGTCGGAGGGCCAGTACTGAGGGAGCGCTGCACTGTCGGAGGGTCAGTACTGAGGGAGCGCCGCACTGTCGGAGGGGCAGTACTGAGGGTGTGCCGCACTGTCGTAGGGGCAGTACTGAGGGAGCGCCGCACTGTCGGAGGGTCAGTACTGAGGGAGCGCTGCACTGTCGGAGGGCCAGTACTGAGGGAGCGCTGCACTGTCGGAGGGTCAGTACTGAGGGAGCGCCGCACTGTCGGAGGGGCAGTACTGAGGGTGTGCCGCACTGTCGTAGGGGCAGTACTGAGGGAGCGCCGCACTGTCGGAGGGTCAGTACTGAGGGAGCGCTGCACTGTCGGATGGCCAGTACTGAGGGAGCCCTGCATTGTCAGAGGGGCAGTACTGAGGGAGCGCCGCACTGTCAGAGGGGCAGTACTGAAGGAACGCTGAACTGTCAGAGTGGTATTACTGAGGGAGTGCTGCACTGTCAGAGGACTGTTACTGAGGTGGTGCTGCACTGTCGGAGATGCCGTCTTTCAGATGAGATGTTAAACCGAGGCCCCGTCTGCCCTCTCAGGTGGACGTAAGAGATCCCATGGCACTATTTCGAAGAAGAGCAGGGGTGTTATCCCCGGTGTTCTGGGGTCAATAATTATCCCTCTATCAACATCACTAAAGCAGATTATCTGGCCGTTATCACATTGCTGTTTGTGGGAGCTTGCTGTGTGCAAATTGGCTGCTGCGTTTCCTACATTACAACAGGGACTACACTTCAAAAAGTACTTCATTGGCTGTAAAGCGCTTTGGTACGTCCGGTGGTCGTGAAAGGCGCTATGTAAATGCAAGTCTATCTTTTTCCTTTCTTTTTCATTCTTTCTATCTTTCTTTCTTTCTTTTTCTGTCTTTCATTCCATCCACAATCCCCCCCCCCCCCGCCCCCGCCCTCCCAGGATGGGGAGGCACAGCAAGCGGTTGTGGGGAACGAACACGTCTTGTAACCTCAGGGTCCTGTAAGGAGCAGCATTCCCCGATGAACACGTGCCGACGTATTTGATTAAGACCCACCCCAGCCCACCTTCGTATAACTCCGAGACCGCCGGTTCGTTCACGAGCTCCGGCGCTGCATCCAACAGGACCAAGGCAGCCTCGTAGTTGTCGTAGAGCGTGGCGATGTGAAGTACCGTCTCTCCCAGTGCGCCTGCGGTGTGGGGTGGGGAGGGGAGGAGGGGTGGGCGAGAGGTAAGTGTCACAGAACACAGTCAACAGAGCACACAGACCCAGTCAGGGCTCATACAGCATTCAATACACAGACCCGATATCCATTTCGATTTAACACACACGGGTCCAGAAATTCATCTCAGGCAGTGACACAAAACGGGCCGCATCGGATCGGCTGCCCGTATGGTTTTTCAACAGCCTTCTCAACCTGTCCCGTCACCTTCAAAGATTTGTGCAAATGCACCCCAAGTCTCGCTGCTCCTGCACCCCCCTTTAAAATTGGACCATTTGGTTCATATTGCCTCTCGTCATTCTTCCTTCCGGCAACGCCTCGATTTTTAAATCCTCATCCTTGTTTTCAAATCCCTCTCTCTGTAATCTCCTCCAGCCCCAGAACCCTCCGAGATCTCTGCGCTCCTCCAATTCTGCCCTCTTGAGCATTCCTGGTATTAATCGCTCGACCATCGGTGGCCGTGCCTGCTGTTGCTGAGGCTCAAAGCTGTGGAATTCAATCCCTAAACATCGTCCGCCTCGCTACCTCTCTCTCCTCCTTTAAGGTGCTCCATAAAACCGACCTCTTGGACCAAGATTTTGGTCACCTGCCCAAATATCTCCTTATGAGGCTCGGTGACAAATGTTGTTTCATAATACACCAGTGAAGCACCTTGGGGCGATCTACTACATTGAAGCACTGTATAAATACAAGTTGTTGTTGTTAAATACTGAAGCAAAATAATTATTGAATATTTCTGCCGTCTCTCTATCGTTACCGATGGTATTATCCGGTCTATCTCTTAATGGCACATAGATTGGTTCAGAACAGAGGAGGGCAAGAGGGTTAATTCCCTCCGATCGGGAACAAGCTGCCCGCTGTCTGTAACTGGAGATCGGAGGTGGGTGAGAGGGTTAATCCCCTCCGATAGGGAACAAGCTGCCCGCTGGCTGTAACTGGGAGGAGGTGGGTGAGAGGGTTAATCCCCTCCAATAGGGAACAAGCTGCCCGCTGGCTGTAACTGGGAGGAGGTGGGTGAGAGGGTTAATCCCCTCCAATAGGGAACAGGCTGCCCGGTGTCTGTAACTGGGAGGAGGTGGGTGAGAGGGTTAATCCTCCCCCCCCCGATCTTCAGTTCTATTTAATGAACCCACACTCCCCGATCTCCAGTTCTATTTAATGTCCCCACACTCCCCGATCTCCAGTTCTATTTAATGTACAGACACTCCCCGATCTCCAGTTCTATTTAATGTCCCCACACTCCCCGATCTCCAGTTCTATTTAATGTACAGACACTCCCCGATCACCAGTTCTATTTAATGTCCCCGCACTCCCCGATCACCAGTTCTATTTAATGTCCCCGCACTCCCCGATCTCCAGTTCTATTTAATGTCCCCGCACTCCCCGATCTCCAGTTCTATTTAATGTCCCCACACTCCCCAATCTCCAGTTCTATTTAATGTCCCCACACTCACCGATCTCCAGTTCTATTTAATGTCCCCACACTCCCCGATCTCCAGTTCTATTTAATGTCCCCACACTCCCCGATCTCCAGTTCTATTTAATGTCCCCACACTCCCCGATCTCCAGTTCTATTTAATGTCCCCGCACTCCCCGATCTCCAGTTCTATTTAATGTCCCCACACTCCCCGATCTCCAGTTCTATTTAATGTCCCCACACTCCGCGATCTCCAGGTCTATTTAATGTACCCGCACTCCCCGATCTCCAGTTCTATTTAATGTCCCCACAATCCCCGATCTCCAGGTCTATTTAATGTACCGCACTCCCCGATCTCCAGTTCTATTTAATGTCCCCACACTCCCCGATCTCCAGTTCTATTTAATGTCCCCACACTCCACGATCTCCAGTTCTATTTAATGTCCCCGCACTCCCCGATCTCCAGTTCTATTTAATGTCCCCGCACTCCCCGATCTCCAGTTCTATTTAATGTCCCCGCACTCCCCGATCTCCAGTTCTATTTAATGAACCCATACTCCCCGATCTCCAGTTCTATTTAATGTACCCACACTCCGCGATCTCCAGTTCTATTTAATGTCCCCGCACTCCCCGATCTCCAGTTCTATTTAATGTCCCCACACTCCGCGATCCCCAGTTCTATTTAATGTCCCCACACTCCCCGATCTCCAGTTCTATTTAATGTCCCCACACTCCCCGATCCCCAATTCTATTTAATGTCCCCGCACTCCCCGATCCCCAATTCTATTTGATGTACCCCGCACTCCCCGATCTCCAGTTCTATTTAATGTTCCCACACTCCCCGATCACCAGTTCTATTTAATGTCCCCACACTCCCCGATCTCCAGGTCTATTTAATGTCCCCACACTCCCCGATCTCCAGTTCTATTTAATGTCCCCACACTCCCCGATCCCCAGTTCTATTTAATGTCCCCGCACTCCCCGATCACCAGGTCTATTTAATGTCCCCACACTCCCCGATCTCCAGTTCTATTTAATGTCCCCACACTCCCCGATCTCCAGTTCTATTTAATGTCCCCGCACTCCCCGATCTCCAGGTCTATTTAATGTCCCCGCACTCCGCGATCTCCAGGTCTATTTAATGTCCCCGCACTCCGCGATCTCCAGTTCTATTTAATGTCCCCGCACTCCGCGATCTCCAGTTCTATTTAATGTCCCCGCACTCCCCGATCTCCAGTTCTATTTAATGTACCCGCACTCCCCGATCTCCAGTTCTATTTAATGTCCCCGCCCTCCGCGATCTCCAGTTCTATTTAATGTCCCCACACTCCCCGATCTCAAGTTCTATTTAATGTCCCCGCACTCCCCGATCTCCAGGTCTATTTAATGTCCCCGCACTCCCCGATCTCCAGTTCTATTTAATGTCCCCGCACTCCCCGATCTCCAGTTCTATTTAATGTCCCCGCACTCCGCGATCTCCAGGTCTATTTAATGTACCCACACTCCCCGATCTCCAGTTCTATTTAATGTCCCCGCACTCCCCGATCTCCAGTTCTATTTAATGTCCCCACACTCCCCGATCCCCAGTTCTATTTAATGTCCCCGCCCTCCGCGATCTCCAGGTCTATTTAATGTCCCCACACTCCCCGATCTCCAGTTCTATTTAATGTCCCCACACTCCCCGATCTCCAGTTCTATTTAATGTCCCCACACTCCCCGATCTCCAGTTCTATTTAATGTACCCGCACTCCGCGATCTCCAGTTCTATTTAATGTCCCCGCACTCCGCCATCTCCAGGTCTATTTAATGTCCCCGCACTCCGCCATCTCCAGTTCTATTTAATGTCCCCGCACTCCCCGATCTCCAGGTCTATTTAATGTCCCCGCACTCCCCGATCTCCAGTTCTATTTAATGTCCCCGCACTCCGCCATCTCCAGGTCTATTTAATGTCCCCGCACTCCGCCATCTCCAGTTCTATTTAATGTCCCCGCACTCCCCGATCTCCAGGTCTATTTAATGTCCACGTACTCCCCGATCTCCAGTTCTATTTAATGTCCCCGCACTCCGCGATCTCCAGTTCTATTTAATGTCCCCGCACTCCGCCATCTCCAGTTCTATTTAATGTCCCCGCACTCCGCGATCTCCAGTTCTATTTAATGTCCCCGCACTCCGCCATCTCCAGTTCTATTTAATGTCCCCGCACTCCCCGATCTCCAGTTCTATTTAATGTCCCCGCACTCCGCGATCTCCAGTTCTATTTAATGTCCCCGCACTCCGCCATCTCCAGTTCTATTTAATGTCCCCGCACTCCCCGATCTCCAGTTCTATTTAATGTCCCCGCACTCCCCGATCTCCAGTTCTATTTAATGTCCCCGCACTCCGCGATCTCCAGTTCTATTTAATGTAGCCACACTCCGCGATCCCCAGTTCTATTTAATGTACCCACACTCCCCGATCTCCAGGTCTATTTAATGTACCGCACTCCCCGATCTCCAGTTCTATTTAATGTCCCCGCACTCCCCGATCTCCAGTTCTATTTAATGAACCCACACTCCCCGATCTCCAGTTCTATTTAATGTCCCCGCACTCCCCGATCTCCAGTTCTATTTAATGTCCCCGCACTCCCCGATCTCCAGTTCTATTTAATGTCCCCGCACTCCCCGATCTCCAGTTCTATTTAATGTAGCCACACTCCGCGATCTCCAGGTCTATTTAATGTTCCCACACTCCGCGATCTCCAGTTCTATTTAATGTCCCCACACTCCCCGATCTCCAGTTCTATTTAATGTCCCCACACTCCCCGATCTCCAGTTCTATTTAATGTCCCCGCACTCCCCGATCTCCAGTTCTACTTAATGTCCCCGCACTCCGCGATCTCCAGGTCTATTTAATGTTCCCACACTCCCCGATCACCAGTTCTATTTAATGTCCCCACACTCCCCGATCTCCAGTTCTATTTAATGTCCCCGCACTCCCCGATCTCCAGTTCTATTTAATGTCCCCGCACTCCGCGATCTCCAGGTCTATTTAAT
The DNA here is from genome assembly GCA_030390025.1 of Squalus acanthias. Taxonomy (NCBI): domain Eukaryota; kingdom Metazoa; phylum Chordata; class Chondrichthyes; order Squaliformes; family Squalidae; genus Squalus; species Squalus acanthias. Next base: position 42,024 of record JASTWF010001962.1, on the reverse strand, counting down.
GTCCCCACACTCCCCGATCTCCAGTTCTATTTAATGTCCCCGCACTCCCCGATCTCCAGTTCTATTTAATGTCCGCGCACTCCGCGATCTCCAGGTCTATTTAATGTACCCGCACTCCGCGATCTCCAGTTCTATTTAATGTCCCCACACTCCCCGATCTCCAGTTCTATTTAATGTCCCCACACTCCCCGATCACCAGTTCTATTTAATGTCCCCGCACTCCCCGATCTCCAGTTCTATTTAATGTCCCCACACTCCCCGATCTCCAGTTCTGTTTAATGTACCCGCACTCCCCGATCACCAGTTCTATTTAATGTACCCACACCCCCCGATCTCCAGTTCTATTTAATGTACCCACACTCCCCGATCTCCAGTTCTATTTAATGTCCCCGCACTCCCCGATCTCCAGGTCTATTTAATGTACCCGCACTCCCCGATCTCCAGTTCTATTTAATGTCCCCACACTCCCCGATCCCCAGTTCTATTTAATGTCCCCGCACTCCCCGATCTCCAGTTCTATTTAATGTCCCCGCACTCCCCTATCTCCAGTTCTATTTAATGTCCCCGCACTCCCCGATCTCCAGTTCTATTTAATGTCCCCACACTCCCCGATCTCCAGGTCTATTTAATGTCCCCGCACTCCGCGATCTCCAGTTCTATTTAATGTCCCCACACTCCGCGATCTCCAGTTCTATTTAATGTCCCCACACTCCCCGATCTCCAGTTCTATTTAATGTTCCCACACTCCCCGATCTCAAGTTCTATATAATGTCCCCGCACTCCGCGATCTCCAGTTCTATTTAATGTCCCCACACTCCCCGATCTCCAGTTCTATTTAATGTTCCCACACTCCCCGATCTCCAGTTCTATTTAATGTCCCCACACTCCCCGATCTCCAGTTCTATTTAATGTCCCCGCACTCCGCGATCTCCAGGTCTATTTAATGTCCCCACACTCCCCGATCTCCAGTTCTATTTAATGTCCCCGCACTCCCCGATCTCCAGTTCTATTTAATGTCCCCGCACTCCCCGATCTCCAGTTCTATTTAATGTCCCCGCACTCCGCGATCTCCAGTTCTATTTAATGTACCCGCACTCCGCGATCTCCTCACCTTTCTGGAAGATGTCTGTTGTGCTGCTGGTAAGAAGCTTGCAGATCGCAGCAGCATCATTCTCTTTCGCTGCGAGGAATAGTGGATTTTCGTTGATCCTGTGAGACAGACAGACAAACAGAGGCTCTGAGTAGGTCTCCGGCACAGCGCAATGCATGTTTTTAAGGGGCGAGTCAATTATCTCTTCACCTAACAACACCTTATTTCTCTAGCCAATCATCCCAAAAATGTTTCCAAGAAATGTGTAAGGAAAATTGGACACTGAGCTGCATAAGGAGCTGTTAGGACAGGTGACAAGAATCTTGGTGTGAAGGAGGAGAGAGAGGTGGAGAAGTTTAGGGAAGGAATTCCAGAGCTGAGGGCCTCGGCAGCTGAACGCGTGGCCGCCAACAGTGGAGCGATGGAAATCGGAGAGGCTCAAGAGGTCAGAATTAGAGGAGCACAGAGATCGCGGAGGGTTGTAGGGCTGGAGGAGATTACAGAGATGGGGAGTGTTGTAGGGGCTGGAGGAGGTTACAGGGATAGGGAGGGTTGTAGGGGCTGGAGGAGGTTACAGGGATAGGGAGGGTTGTGGAGCTGGAGGAGGTTACAGAGATAGGGAGTGTTGTAGGGGCTGGAGGAGGTTACAGGGATAGGGAGGGTTGTAGGGGCTGGAGGAGGTTACAGGGATAGGGAGGGTTGTGGAGCTGGAGGAGGTTACAGAGATAGGGAGTGTTGTAGGGGCTGGAGGAGGTTACAGGGATAGGGAGGGTTGTAGGGGCTGGAGGAGGTTACAGAGATAGGGAGGGTTGTAGGGGCTGGAGGAGGTTACAGGGATAGGGAGGGTTGTAGGGACTGGAGGAGGTTACAGAGATAGGGAGGGTTGTAGGGGCTGGAGGAGTTTACAGAGATAGGGAGGGTAGTAGGGCTAGAGGAGGTTACAGAGATAGTGAGGGTTGTTGGGCTGGAGGAGATTACAGAGATAGGGAGGGTTGTAGGAGGTTACAGAGATAGGGAGGGTTGTAGGGGCTGGAGGAGGTTACAGAGATAGGGAGTGTAGTAGGGCTGGAGGAGGTTACAGAGATAGGGAGGGTTGTAGGGGCTGGAGGAGGTTACAGAGATAGGGAGGGTTGTAGGGCTGGAGGAGATTACAGAGATCGGGAGGGTTGCAGGAGGTTACAGAGATAGGGAGGGTTGTAGGGGCTGGAGGAGGTTACAGAGATAGGGAGGGTTGTAGTGCTGGAGGAGATTACAGAGATAGGGAGGGTTGTGGGGTTGAAGGTGGTTACAGAGATGGGGAATGTTGTAGGGGCTGGAGGAGGTTACAGAGATAGGGAGGGTTGTAGGGGCTGGAGGAGGTTACAGAGATAGGGAGCATTGTAGGGCTGGAGGAGGTTAGAGAAAAATGGAGGGTGGTAGGGGCTGGAGGAGGTTACAGAGATAGGGAGGGTTGTAGGGGCTGGAGGAGTTAACAGAGATAGGGAGGGTTGTAGGGGCTGGAGGAGGTTACAGAGATAGGGATGGTTGTAAAGCTGGAGGAGGTTACAGAGATAGGGAGGGTTGTAGGGGCTGGAGGAGATTACAGAGATAGGGAGGGTTGCAGGGACTGGAGGTGGTTACTGAGATAGGGAGGGCTGTAGGGCTGGAGGAGGTTACAGAGATAGGGAGGGTTGTAGGGTTGTAGGAGGTTAGCGAGATATGGAGGGTTGTAGCTGCTGGAGGAGGTTACAGAGATAGGGAGGGTTGTAGGGGCTGGAGGAGGTTACAGAGATAGGGAGGGTTGTAGTGCTGGAGGAGATTACAGAGATAGGGAGGGTTGTGGGGTTGAAGGTGGTTACAGAGATGGGGAATGTTGTAGGGGCTGGAGGAGGTTACAGAGATAGGGAGGGTTGTAGGGGCTGGAGGAGGTTACAGAGATAGGGAGCATTGTAGGGCTGGAGGAGGTTAGAGAAAAATGGAGGGTGGTAGGGGCTGGAGGAGGTTACAGAGATAGGGAGGGTTGTAGGGGCTGGAGGAGTTAACAGAGATAGGGAGGGTTGTAGGGGCTGGAGGAGGTTACAGAGATAGGGATGGTTGTAAAGCTGGAGGAGGTTACAGAGATAGGGAGGGTTGTAGGGGCTGGAGGAGATTACAGAGATAGGGAGGGTTGCAGGGACTGGAGGTGGTTACTGAGATAGGGAGGGCTGTAGGGCTGGAGGAGGTTACAGAGATAGGGAGGGTTGTAGGGTTGTAGGAGGTTAGCGAGATATGGAGGGTTGTAGCTGCTGGAGGAGGTTACAGAGATAGGGAGGGTTGTAGGGGCTGGAGGAGGTTACAGAGATAGGGAGGGTTGTAGGGGCTGGAGGAGGTTACAGAGATAGGGAGGGTTGTAGGGGCTGGAGGAGGTTACAGAGATAGGGAGGGTTGTAGGGGCTGGAGGAGATTACAGAGATAGGGAGGGTTGCAGGGACTGGAGTAGGTTACAGAGATAGGGAGGGTTGTAGGGGCTGGAGGAGGTTACAGAGATATGGAGGGTTGCAGGGACTGGAGGAGGTTACACAGATATGGAGGGTTGTAGGGCTGGAGGAGATTACAGAGATAGGGAGGGTTTAAGGGGCTGGAATGAGGTTACAGAGATAGGGAGGGTTGTAGGGGCTGGAGGAGGTTAAAGAGATAGGGTGGGTTGTAGGGGCTGGAATGAGGTTACAGAGATAGGGAGGGTTGTAGGGGCTGGAGTTGGTTAAAGAGATAGGGAGGGTAGTAGGGCTGGAGGAGGTTACAGAGATAGGGAGGGTTGAAGTGCTGGAGGAGCTTACAGAGATAGGGAGGCTTGTAGGGCTGGAGGAGGTTACAGAGATAGGGAGGGTTGCAGGGGCTGGAGGAGGTTACCTGGATTAGGAGGGTTGTAGGGGCTGGAGGAGGTTACAGAGATAGGGAGGGTTGTAGGGGCTGGAGGAGGTTATCAAATAGGGAGGGTTGTAGGGGCTGGAGGAGGTTACAGAGATAGGGAGGGTTGTAGGGGCTGGAGGAGGTTACAGAGATAGGGAGGGTTGTAGGGGCTGGAGGAGATTACAGAGATAGGGAGGGTTGCAGGGACTGGAGTAGGTTACAGAGATAGGGAGGGTTGTAGGGGCTGGAGGAGGTTACAGAGATATGGAGGGTTGCAGGGACTGGAGGAGGTTACACAGATATGGAGGGTTGTAGGGCTGGAGGAGATTACAGAGATAGGGAGGGTTTAAGGGGCTGGAATGAGGTTACAGAGATAGGGAGGGTTGTAGGGGCTGGAGGAGGTTAAAGAGATAGGGTGGGTTGTAGGGGCTGGAATGAGGTTACAGAGATAGGGAGGGTTGTAGGGGCTGGAGTTGGTTAAAGAGATAGGGAGGGTAGTAGGGCTGGAGGAGGTTACAGAGATAGGGAGGGTTGAAGTGCTGGAGGAGCTTACAGAGATAGGGAGGCTTGTAGGGCTGGAGGAGGTTACAGAGATAGGGAGGGTTGCAGGGGCTGGAGGAGGTTACCTGGATTAGGAGGGTTGTAGGGGCTGGAGGAGGTTACAGAGATAGGGAGGGTTGTAGGGGCTGGAGGAGGTTATCAAATAGGGAGGGTTGTAGGGCTGGAGGAAGTTAGAGAGATAGGGAGGGTTGTAGGGGCTGGAGGAGGTTACAGAGATAGGGAGGGTTGTAGAGGCTGGAGGAGGTTACAGAGATAGGGAGGGTTGTAGGGGCTGGAGGAGGTTACAGAGATAGGGAGGGTTGTAGGGGCTGGAGGAGGTTACAGAGATAGGGAGGGTTGTAGGGGCTGGAGGAGGTTACAGAGATAGGGAGGGTTGCAGGGACTGGAGGAGGTTACAGGGATATGGAGGGTTGGAGGGCTGGAGGAGATTACAGAGATAGGGAGGGTTGTAGGGGCTGGAATGAGGTTACAGAGATAGGGAGGGTTGTAGGGGCTGGAGGAGGTTACAGAGATAGGGAGGGTTGTAGGGGCTGGAGGAGGTTAATGAGATAGGGAGGGTAGTAGGGCTGGAGGAGGTTACAGAGATAGGGAGGGTTGAAGGGCTGGAGGAGGTTACAGAGATAAGGTAGGGATGTAGGGGCTGGAGTAGGTTACAGAGATAGGGAGGTTTGCAGGGGCTGGAGGAGGTTACCTAGATAGGGAGGGTTGTTTGGGCTGGAGGAGGTTACAGAGATAGGGAGGGTTGTAGGGGCTGGAGAAGGTTACAGAGATAGGGACGGTTTTAGAGGCTGGAGGAGATTACGGAGATAGCGAGGGTTGTAGGTCTGAAGGAGATTACAGAGATAGGGAGTGTTTTAGGGGCTGGAGGAGGTTACAGATATAGGGTGGTTTGTAGGTGCTGGAGGAGGTTAGAGAGATAGGGAGGGTAGTAGGGCTGGAGGAGGTTACAGAGATAGGGAGCTTTGTAGGGCTGGCGGAGGTTACAGAGATAGGGAGGGTTGTAGGGTGCTGGAAGAGGTTACAGTGATAGGGAGGGTTGTAGGGGGCTGGAGGAGGTTACAGAGATAGGGAGAGTTGTAGGGGCTGGAGGAGGTTACAGAGATAGGGAGGTTTGTAGGGCTGGAGGAGGTTGGAGATATATGGAGGGTTGTAGGGGCTGCAGGGGGTTACAGAGATAGGGAGGGTTGTAGGGGCTGGAGGAGTTTACAGAGATAGGGAGGGTTGTAGGGGCTGGAGGAGGTTGGAGATATATGGAGGGTTGTAGGGGCTGGAGGGGGTTACAGAGATAGGGAGGGTTGTAGGGGCTGGAGGAGTTTACAGAGATAGGGAGGGTTGTAGGGGCTGGAGGAGGTTACAGAGATAGGGAGGGTTGTAAAGCTGGAGGTGGTTAAAGAGATAGGGAGGTTTGTAGGGGCTGGAGGAGGTTACAGTGATAGGGAGGGTTGTAGGGGGCTGGAGGAGGTTACAGAGATAGGGAGGGTTGTTGGGCTGGAGGAGGTTACAGAGATAGGGAGGGCTGTAGGGGCTGGAGGAGGTTACAGAGATAGGGAGAGTTGTGGGGCTTGAGGAGATTACAGGGATAAGTGGGGGAGGCCATGGAGAGATTTGAAAACAAGGATGAGAATTTAAAAATCGAGGCGTTGCCGGAATGAAGAACGAGGAGAGGCAATATGAACTAAATGGTCCATTTTCAAAGGGGGTGCAGGGACAGAGAGACCTGGGCTGCTTTTGCACAAATCTTTGAAGGTGGTAGAACAATTTGAGAAGGATGTTATAAAACCAGACAAGATCAGTGACTTTACAAATAGAGGCATAGAGTGGAAAAGTAAGGAATTTATGCTAAACCTTCAGCTGGTGTATTGTGGGCAATTCTGGGCACCATATTTTAGGAGTCAAGGCCTTGAAGATGGTGCAGAAGAGATTTTCTACAATGGCACCGGAGATGAGGGACTTCAGTTATGTGGAGAGACTGGAGAAACTGGAGTTGTTCTCTTTAGAGTAGGGAAGGTTAAGAGATTTGATAGAGTTGTTCAAAATCATCTGTGTTGTACCATTCGCAAGGCTGATACCTGGGATGGCAGGAATGACATATGAGGAGAGATTGGGTCGATTGGGCTTATACTCGCTGGAGTATAGAAGAATGAGAGGGGATCTCATCGAAACATATAAAATTCTGACAGGTCTGGACAAACTAGATGCAGGAAGAATGTTCCCGATGGTCGGGGAGTCCAGAACCAGGGGTCACAGTCTAAGGATAAGGGGTAAGCCATTTAGGACAGAAATGAGGAAGAATTTCTTCACCCAGAGAGTGGTGAACCTGTGGAATTCTCTACCACAGAAGGTAGTTGAGGCCAAGTCATTAAATATATTCAAGAATGAGTTAGATATATTTCTTAAAGCTAAAGGTATCAAGGGATATGGGGAGAAGGCAGGTACAGGGTACTGAGTTTGGATGATCAGCCATGATCTCATCGAATGGCGGAGCAGGCTCGAGGGGCCGAATGGCCTACTCCTGCTCCTATCTTCTATATGTTTCTATGTTTCTGTGAATCCTCTAGAATCGGCTCTGGAACCCTCATCCATGCCTTTGTTACCTCTAGACTTGACGACTCCAACGCTCTCCTGGATGGCCTCCCATCTACCAGTCTCCATAAACTTGAGGTCATCCAAAACTCGGCTGCCCGTGTCCTAACTCGCACCAAGTCCCGTTCACCCATCACCCCTGCGATCGCTGGCCTTCATTGGCTCCCGGTTCAGCAACGCCTCGATTTTAAAAACCTCATCCTTGTTTTCAAATCCCTCCATGGCCCTCGCCCCCTCCCTATCTCTGTAATCTCCTCCAGCCCCATAAACCCCCTCCCCTCCGAGATCTCTGCGCTCCTCCAATTCTGGCCTCTTGCGCATCCCCGATTTTAATCGCTCCACCATTGGTGGCCGTGCCTTCAGCTGCCGAGGCCCTTAGCTCTGGAATTCCCTCCCTAAACCTCTCCGCCTCTCTACCTCTCTCCTGCTTTAAGACGCTCCTTAAAACCTACCCCTTTGACCAAGCTTTTGGTCACCTGTCCCTATATCTCCTTATGTGACTCGGTGTCAAATTTTGTTTGATAATCACTCCTGTGAAGCACCTCGGGACCTTTTAGTTAAAGGCACTAAATAAATACAAATTGTTGTTGTGTCAGGGAATTAAAGATTAGCATCGAAGATAGGAGCAGGAGTAGGCCATTCAGCCCCTCGAGCCTGCTCCACCATTTAATGAGATCATGGCTGATCATCCAAATTCAGTACCCTGTCCCTGCTTTCTCCCCATATCCCTTGATCCCTTTAGCCTTAAGAAATATATCTATCTCCTTCTTGAATATATTAAATGAATTGGCCTCGACTGCCTTCTGTGGTAGAGAATTCCACAGGTTCAGCACTCTCTGGGTGAAGAAATTCCTCCTCATCTCAGTCCTAAATGGCTTCCCCCTTATCTTTAGACTGTGACCCCTGGCTCTGGACTCTGAACATCCTTCCTGCATCTAGTCTGTCTAGTCCTGTTAGAATTTTATGAGTTTCAATGAGATCCCCTCTCATTCCTCTAAACTCTAGCGAATATAAGCCTAATCGACCCAATCGCTCTTCATACGTCATTCCTGCCATCCCAGGTATCAGTCTGGTGAATCTTCGCTGCACTCCCTCCATGGCAAGAACATCCTGCCTCAGATAAGGCGACCATAACTGCACACAATACTCAAGATGTGGTTTCACCAAGGCCCTGTACAACTGCAGCAAGACATCCTTGCTCCTGTACTCGAATCCTCTCGCTATGAAGGCCAACATACCATTTGCCTTCTTAACAGCCTGCTGCACCTGCATGCTTACCTTCAGCGACTGGTGCACAAGGACTCCCAGATCTCGTTGCACTTCCCCTTTTCCCAATCTATTGCCGTTCAGATAATAATCTGTCTTCCTGTTTTTGACACCAAAGTGGATAACCTCGCATTTATCCACATTATACTGCATCTGCCATGCATCTGCCCAATCACCCAACCTGTCCAAATCATACTGGAGTTTCTCTGCATCCTCCTCACAGCACACACGCCCACCCAGTTTTGTGTCATCTGCAAACTTGGAGATATTACATCTAGTTCCCTCGTGTAGATCATTAATATATATTGTGAATAGCTGGGGTCGGAGCACCGATCCCTGCGGTACCCCACTAGTCACTGCCTGCCACTCGGAAAAAGACCCGTTTATTCCAACTCTTTGCTTCCTGTCTGCCAACCAGTTCTCTACCCAAATCAGTACCTTGCCCCCAATCCCATGTGCTTTAACTTTGCATGCTAATCTCTTATGCAGGACCTTATCGAAAGCCTTTTGAAAGTCCAAATACACCACATCCACTGGTTCTCCCTTATCTATTCTACCAGTTACATCTTCAAAAAATTCCAGTAGATTAGTCAGGCATGATTTACCTTTTGTAAATCCATGTTGACTTTGTCCGATCTTGTCACTGTTTTTCAAGTGCTCAGCTATTACATCCTTTAGAATGGACTCTAGCATTTTCCCCACTACCGATGTCAGGCTTACCGGTCTATAATTCCCTGTTTTTTCTCTACCACCTTTTTTAAATAATCTGCACTTAGCAATAATTGGGAGATAAATTAAAGGGGCTTTAAAATATAATTGTGTTTGTTTATTTCACTGTCTGTGAAGACTTCTTTTATTAATTATGAAAAGCTGTGGGACTGAGGGTCAAGAATCATCCAAATCGGGTAACGGGCTGTCTGATTGGCTGTTGGACTTGTTGGGCGGCCAATAGCGGGAGAGTGGGGGTGGGTCCTTTGGGGGTGGGAGGTCAAGTGACGAAAGCTCCCCCAGTGTATATCCAATCAGAACTGGTCCCCCCCCCCCACTTTTACTGGAAAGTTTCTGGTCAGGACTGGGTCTGATGTATCCTCCCACAGTCGAATTGCCTGCTGGGGCTGACGTGCAGAAAATGGTGGTTCCCCCCCTCCCCACCTTTGGACTGAGGGTTCGGACCCCCCGAGGCAGGTTCAGTGCCCTTATCGGAGGGGGATGAGAGAGAGTGCTGGCTGGGTCAGTGCCCTGGGATCTCGGGAATGTGAGGTGGAATGTGGCCTGTCAGCATTCCCAACCTGTTCAGTGAGGTTGTCTCTCTCTCTCTCCCTCTCTGCCCTCAGGGCTCAGGGAGGGTCTTGTCCATTCTCCTCTCCTCGGTAATCCAGGGAGGCAGGGAGTGAGAGAGGAGAGAGGATTAAAGAGGGAGTGAGGGGGAGTTTGAATTAACGATTCGTGTTTGACTAACTTGATTGAGTTTTTGATGAAGTAACAGAGAGGGTGGATGAGGGCAGTACAGCTGATGTTGTGTCTATGGACTTTCAAAAGGTGTGTGATAAAGTACCACATAATAGGCTAGTTCGCAAAATTGATCCCTTAGGGTTAAAGAGGCAGTAGCAGCACGGATACAAAAATTGGTTAAGGCATAGAAACAGAGAGTTGTGGTGAATGGCTATTTTTCAGACTGGAGACATGTATACAGTGGGAGTTCCACTGCTGTTTTTGATAAACATTAATGACCTGGACTTGGGGGTACAGGGCACAATTTCAAAAGTTGCAGATGACACGAAACTTGTAAGTATAGTAAACAGTGAGGAAGATAGTAATAGACTTCATATTTGACCCTGAAATGAGCTTCCGACCACATATCCACAGCATAACTAAGACCGCCTATTTCCACCTCCGTAACATCGCCCGTCTCCGCCCTTGCCTCAGGTCATCCGCTGCTGAAACCCTCATCCGTGCCTTTGTTACCTCTAGACTTGACTATTCCAACGCACTCCTGGCTGGCCTCCCACATTCTACCCGACGTAAACTTGATCATCCAAAGCTCGGCTGCCCCGTGTCCTAACTCGCACCAAGTCCCGTTCGCCCATCACGCCTGTGCTCGCTGACCCACATTGGCTCCCGGTTAAGCAACGCCTCGATTTCAAAATTCTCATCCTTGTTTTCAAATCCCTCCATGACCTCGCCACCTCCCTATCTCTGCAATCTCCTTCAGCCCCACAACCCCCCCGAGATATCTGCGCTCCTCTAATTCTGCCCTCTTGAGCATCCCTGATTATAATCGCTCAGCCATTGGTGGCCGTGCCTTCTGTTGCCTGGGCCCTAAGCTCTGGAATTCCCTGCCTAAACCTCTCCGCCTCTCTACCTCTCTTTCCTCCTTTAAGACGCTCCTTAAAACCTACCTCTTTGACCAAGCTTTTGGTCACCTGCCCCTAATTTCTCCTTATGTGGCTCGGTGTCAAATTTTTGGTCTTATAACACTCCTGTGAAGCACCTTGGGATGTTTTACTACGTTAAAGGCGCTATATAAATACAAGTTGTTGCGGTTCAAGAGGACATAGACAGGCTGGTGGAATGGGCGGACACGTGGTCGATTAAATTCAACATAGAGAAGTGTGAGGTGATACATTTGGAGAAACAATACAATCTGAATGGTACAATTTTAAAGGGGGTGCAAGAAGAGAGAGACCTGAGGGTGTGTGCGCACAAATTTTTGAAGGTGGCAGGACGGGTTAACAGAGCAGTTAATGAAGCATATGGGGATCCTGGGCTTCACAAATAGAGGCATGGAGTACAAAAGCAAGGAGGTTATGCTGAACCTTTATAAAGCACTAGTTCGGCCTCAGATAGTGGCCCGAAAATTAGACCTAATACGCGAGAGTACGCACTGTGTACTCTCGCGTATTAGGTCTCCAATTGCCGGTTTCCTGCATGCACTGCGCATGCGCGGGAAACCGGCACTTCGTGAATTGAAAAGGGGGCGGTTCCTAAGTGAACCACGTGTGCGCTACAGGTTGTGCGCACGCAGCGCACTTAGTTATTTTTTCAGCTTTGAACGCGCAGGTAAGTGGTGAACATTTTACACACAAAGAAAGCAGGCGTAAGACCCCCTTTTAACAAGGTAAGTAGTTAATTAAGTGTTATTTTAAATTTTTTTCAACAGGTTTATCTTTTTTAGAGACTTTAAAGAAAGGTAAGTTTATTTTTATAACTTTTAAAAAGATTTTAAATTTTTTTAAACATTTAATTTTTTGTTTAAAGTGGTTAATTTATTTAACTATACTTATTTTATTAATGTGATGGCTTTTTTTAAATTTAATTGAGGTTTAGCTGTTCTTTTGGGGGGGTGTAGTATTCATAGCTTTGACAGGTCTTCCTGTCAAAACTATGAATGAAAGATGGTGTGCTGCCATTGGCTCTAACTGAATCATGTGATCCCAGAGCTCGCACAAACTAATTGCGTCTCTGGGTCACGCAAGCACTGCACGGTTCCAAGAGAGAGAGCCTTTCAGACTAAAGTTCGTGTGGGCCCGGAGCAAAAAGGTAGGCGCGGAGTGCGATATCGCGGGGAATCCTTACCCCCGCGGGAACCATCCATGTTTGATTTCTGGGCCATTGTGTCCAATTCTGGGCACCACACTTTAGGAAGGGCGTGAAGGCTTTGGAAGGGTGCAGAAGAGTTTTTTACCAGAACGGTTCCAGGGGTGAGGGATTACAGTTACGTGGATAGACTGGAGAGGCTGGGGTTGTTCTCCTTAGAGCAGCGAAGGCTGAGGGGAGATTTGAGAGAGGCGTTCAAAATCACAAAGGGTTGAGAGAGAGTAAATAAAGAGAAACTTTCCAATGGCTGAAGGCTCGATAACGAGAGTTCACAGATTGAAGGTGATTGGCAAAAGAACCAGAGGAGACACGAGGATAAACTTTTTAATGTAAGGTGTGGTTAGGATTTGCAATGCACTGCCTGATAGGGTGCTGGATACAGATTCAGTCGCAGCCTTCGAAAGGGAACTGGATAAATACTTGAAGGAGAAAAAATTGCAGGGATTTGGGGAGAGAGCGGGGGAGAGTGGGACTAACTGGACTGCTCTTCGAAAGAGCCAGCACAGACAGGATGGTCCGAATGGCCTCCTTCCGTGCTGTACTAGTCTATGATTCTATAAATAACGAGGAGGTGTGAAAGAAAGAAAGAACAGCAGCGAGACAGCATAAAAGAGTAAGAATGTAGATGGCTAAGAGTACGAAAGAGTTTGTGAATTGATTAGAGTAGGATGCAGAGAGAACAAGGCAGGGAAAGAGTTTCCAGGTTTGAGTCATAGAGTCATAACGGCACAGAAGGAGGCCATTCAGCCCATCGAGTCCGTGCCGGCTCTCTGTAGACCAATCCAGTCAGTCCCATTCCCCCCGCTCTATCCCCGTAGCCCTGCAAGTTTATTTCCCTCAAGTGCCTATCCAGTCTCCCCTTGAAAACATTGAGTGTCTCCGCTTCCACCACTTCCGTCGGCAGCGAGTTCCAGGTCCTCACCACTCGCTGCATAAAAAAGTTTTCCCTCACATCCCCCCCTGTATCTCTTGCCCAAACCCTTAAATCTGTGTTCCCTAGTCCTTGTACCATCAACTAGTGAGAACAGCCTTTCCCCGTCTAGCCTATCCAAACCCGTCATAATCTTGTACACCTCTATCAAATCACCCCTCAACCTCCTTTGCTCTAATGAAAACAAATCCAGCTTCTCCTGCCTGTCCTTGTAGCTAAGATCCCCCATCCCCGGAACCATTCTGGTAAATCTCCTCTGCACCCTCTCAAGGGCCTTCACATCCTTCCTAAAGTGTGGTGACCAGAACTGGATGCAATACTCCAGTTGTGGCCTAACCAGCGCTTTATAAAGGTTCAGCATAACTTCTCTACTTTTGTACTCAATACCTCTATTTATGAAGCCCAAGATCCCATATGCTTTGCTAACCACTCTCTCAATATGTCCTGCCACCTTCAGGGACCTATGCACATTAACTCCCAGGTCCCTCTGTCCCTGCACACTCTTTAAAACTGTGCCATTAAGTGTATATTGCCTCTCCCTGTTCCTTCTGCCAAAATACATCACCTCACACTTCTCTGTATTAAATTCCATCTGCCACTTGTCTGCCCATTCTGCTAGCCTTTCTCTGTCCTGTTGCAGTCGATTGGTATCATCATCACTGTTTGCCACACCCCCAAGTTTGGTGTCATTGGCAAATTCAGAAATTCTACTCTGTATTCCAATATCCAGGTCATTTATATATATCAGAAAAAGCAGTGGCCCCAGCACTGACCCTTGGGGAACACCACTGTCTACCATCCTCCAGTCTGAAAAACAGCCATTTAACACAACTCGCTGTTTTCTGTCCTTAAGCCAATTCCTTATCCAAGCTGCCACTGACCCACCTATTCCATGAGCCTCAATTTTGTTAACCAGCCTTCTATGTGGTACTTTGTCAAACGCCTTCCTAAAATCCATGTAGACAACATCCATTGCATTCCCTTCATCAATCCTCCGTTACTTCATCAAAACATTCAATTAGATTAGTCAAACACGATCTGCCTTTTGCAAATCCGTGTTGGCTCTCCTTAATCAGCTTAAACCTCTCCAAGTGCCTGTTAATTTTTTCCTTGATTATTGTTTCTAAAAAATTTTACCCACCACTGATGTTAAACTGACCGGCCTGTAGTTACTAGGATTGTCCTTACACCCTTTCTTGTACAGCCCTTCTTCCACTATTTGAAGGGGCTGCTCCTCGATTTCTGGCTGCACTTCAGTCCCACGCTCCTGATCTTTGGTCACCCGGTGCGGAGGGGAGAGGGCAGGTCGGGGGACCGCCTCGTAGGACTGCTCCTGGGCCTGACCAAAGTGGCCAACAACTGGTCCAGGCAGCGGGCGGTCGAGGGGGTCGTTCAGCCCGACTGCCTGCCTCTCTTCCGCGGCCACGTTCACGCCCGGGTGGCCCTGGAGATGGAGCACGCGGTGTCCGCCGGCATGCTCGAGGCCTTCCGCGACCAGTGGGCGCCGCGGGGACTGGAGTGCATCATCACCCCCGGCAACAACATTTTAATTTAATTTGTTAAGTTTAATTTAAAGTTATATTAGTTACAGTTTATTTGTTTAAGCACCCAATCAAAAGAGTACACCCTTTCTTGAACAATGGTGTCATATTTTTCCACTTTCCAATCCTCAGGCACCTCCCCCACATCTAGGGAAGATTGGAAAATTATGGCAAGCCCTTCCGCTATCTCCTCCCCCAATTCCCTTAGCAACCTGGGATGCAAGCCATCTGGACCAGGCAACTTGTCCACTCCGCAGGGATCGATCCTTGGACCCCAGCTATTCACAATATATATTAATGATCTAGACGAGGGAACTAGATGTAATATCTCCAAGTTTGCAGACGACACAAAGCTGGGTGGGCGTGTGTGCTGTGAGGAGGATGCAGAGAAACTCCAGGATGATTTGGACAGGTTGGGTGATTAGACAGAAGCATGGCAAATGCAATATAACGTGGATAAATGCGAGGTTATCCACTTTGGTGTCAAAAACAGGAAGACAGATTATTATCTGAATAGCAATAGATTGGGAGAAGGGGAAGTGCAACGAGACCTGGGTGTCCTTGTGCACCAGTCGCTGAAGTAAGCATGCAGGTGCAGTAGGCGGTGAAGAAGGCAAATGGTATGTTGGCCTTTATAGCGAGAGGTTTTGAGTACAGGAACAAGGATGTCTTGCTGCAGTTGTACAGGGCCTTGGTGAGACCACATCTTGAGTATTGTGTGCAGTTTTGGTCGCCTTATCTGAGGAAGGAGGTTCTTGCCATGGAAGGAGTTCAGCGAAGATTCACCAGGCTGATACCTGGGATGGCAGGAATGACGTATGAAGAGAGATTGGCTCGATTAGGCTTATACTCGCTGGAGTTTAGAAGAATGAGAGGGGATCTCATTGAAACTTATGAAATTCTGAAAGGACTGGACAGACTAGATGCAGGAAGGATGTTCCCGATGGTCGGGGAGTCCAGAACTAGGGGTCACAGTCTAAGGATAAGGAGTAAGCCATTTAGGACAGAAATGAGGAGGAATTTCTTCACCCAGAGAGTGGTGAACCTGTGGAATTCTCTACCACAGAAGGCAGTAGAGGCCAATTCATTTAATATATTCAAGAAGGAGTTGGATATATTTCTTAAGGCTAAAGGGATATGGGGAGAAAGCAGGGACAGGGTTCTGAATTTGGATGATTAGCCATGATCTCATCGAATGGCGGAGCAGGCTAGAGGGGCTGAATGGCCTACTCCTGCTCCTATCTTCTATGATTCGATGTTTCTAAGCAAACCCAGCCTTTCTAGCACATCCTGTCTGTCAATTTTCACCCCTTCCATTGCTTCTACCTTTTCCACTTCTACCGATATGTTGTCAGCAGCCACCTCCTTAGTAAACACCGATACAAAGTGCTCATTGATTATTCTAGCCTTGCCTGGTGCCTCTAAGCATATATCACCACCTTTGTCCCTAATAGGCACCACCCCGCCTCTTACTACCCGCTTACTGTTTACATGAGGGGGGTTAAGGGCGGGGGGATTAGAGTGGGAGTGAGGGGGATTAAGGGTGGGGGGATTAGAGTGGGAGTGAGGCGGATTAGAGTGGGAGTGAGGGGGATTAGAGTTGGAGTGAGGGGGATTAGAGTGGGAGTGAGGGGGATTAGAGTGGGAGTGAGGGGGAATAGAGTGGGAATGAGGGGGATTAGAGTGGGAGTGGGGGGATTAGAATGGGAGTGAGGGGGATTAGAGTGGGAGTGAGGGGGATTAGAGTTGGAGTGAGTGGGATTAGAGTTGGAGTGAGGGGGTTTAGAGTTGGAGTGAGGGGATTAAGACGGCGGATTAGAGTGGGAGTGAGGGGGATTAGAGCTGGAATGAGGGGGATTCGACTGGGAGTGAGTGGGATTAGAGTGGGAGTGAGGGGATTAAGACGGGGGGATTAGAGTGGGAGTGAGGGGGATTAGAGTTGGGGTGAGGGGATTAAGACGGGGGGATTAGAGTGGGAGTGAGGGGGATTAGAGTGGGAGTGAGGGGGATTAGAGTTGGAGTGAGGGGGATTAGAGTTGGAGTGAGGGGATTAAAGTGGGAATGAGGGGGATTAGAGTGGGAGTGGGTGGGGTTAGAATGGGAGTGAGGGGAATTAGAGTGGGAGTGAGGGGGATTAGAGTGGGAGTGTGGGGGATTAGAGTTGGAGTGAGGGGGATTAGAGTGGGAGTGAGGGGATTAAGATGGGGGGATTAGAGTGGGAATGAGGGGGATTAGAGTGGGAGTGGGGGGATTAGAATGGGAGTGAGGGGGATTAGAGTGGGAGTGAGGTGGATTAGAGTGGGAATGAGGGGGATTAGAGTGGCAGTGAGGGGGATTAGAGTGGGAGTGATGGGGATTAGAGTGGGAGTGAGGGGGATTAGTGTGGGAGTGAGGGGATTAGAGTGGGAGTGAGGGGATTAGAGTGGGAGTGAGGGGTTTAGAGTGGGAGTGAGGGGATTAGAGTGGGAGTGAGGGGATTAAGACGCGGGGATTAGAGTGGGAGTGAGGGGGATTAGAGTGGGAGTGAGGGGGATTAGAGTGGGAGTGAGGGGGATTAGAGTGGGAGTGAGGGGGATTAGAGTGGGAGTGTGGGGGATTACAGATGGAGTGAGCGGATTAAGACGGGGGGATTAGAGTGGGAGTGAGGGGGATTAGAGTTGGAGTGAGGGGATTAAGATGGGGGGATTAGAGTGGGAGTGAGGGGGATTAGAGTGGCAGTGAGGGGGATTAGAGTGGGAGTGAGGGGATTAGAGTGGGAGTGAGGGGATTAGAGTGGGAGTGAAGGGATTAGAGTGGGAGTGAGGGGGATTAGAGTGGGAGTGAGGGGGATTAGAGTGGGAGTGAGGGGATTAAGATGGGGGGATTAGAGTGGGAGTGAGAGGGATTAGAGTGGCAGTGAGGGGGATTAGAGTGGGAGTGAGGGGATTAGAGTGGGAGTGAGGGGATTAGAGTGGGAGTGAGGGATTAGAGTGGGAGTGAGGGGGATTAGAGTGGGAGTGAGGGGATTAGAGTGGGAGTGAGGGGATTAAGACGGGGGATTAGAGTGGGAGTGAGGGGGATTAGAGTGGGAGTGAGGGGGATTAGAGTGGGAGTGAGGGGGATTAGAGTGGGGGGGTTAGAGTGGGAGTGAGGGGATTAGAGTGGGAGTGAGGGGGATTAAGACTGGGGGTTTAGAGTGGGAGTGAGGGGGATTAGAGTGGGAGTGAGGGGGATTAGAGTTGGAGTGAGGGGGATTAGAGTGGGAGTGAGGGGATTAGAATGGGAGTGAGGGGGATTAAGACGGTGGGATTAGAGTGGGAGTGAGGGGGTATAGAGTGGGAGTGAGTGGGATTAGAGTTGGAGTGAGTGGGATTAGAGTGGGAGTGAGGGGGATTAAGACGGAGGGATTAGAGTGGGAGTGAGGGGGATTAGAGTGGGAGTGAGTGGGATTAGAGTTGGAGTGAGGGGGATTAGAGTGGGAGTGAGGGGGAATAAGGCGGGGGGATTAGAATGGGAGTGAGTGGGTTTAGAGTGGGAGTGAGGGGGATTAGAGTTGGAGTGAGGGGGATTAGAGTGGGAGTGAGGGGGATTAGAGTGGGAGTGAGGGGATTAGAATGGGAGTGAAGGGATTAGAGTGGGAGTGAGGGGGATTAGAGTGGGAGTGAGGGGAGATTAGAGTGGGAGTGTGGGGATTAGAGTGGGAGTGAGGGGGATTAGAGTGGGAGTGGGAGGATTAGAGTGGGAGTGAAGGGATTAGAGTGGGAGTGAGGGGGATTACAGTGGGAGTGAGGGGGATTAGAGTGGGAGTAGGGGGATTAGAGGGGGAGTGAGGGGGATTAGAGTGGGAGTGAGGGTGATTAGAGTGGGAGTGAGGGGGATTAAGACGGGGGATTAGAGTGGGAGTGAGGGGGATTAGAGTGGGAGATCGGGGGGATTAGAGTGGGAGTGAGGGGGATTAAGACGAGGGGGATTAGTGTGAGAGTGAGGAGGAATAAGACGGGAGTGAGGGGGATTAAGATGGGAGTGAAGGGGATTAAGATGAGGGGGATTAGAGTGGGAGTGAAGCGATTAGAGTGGGAGTGAGGGTGATTAAGTCAGGGGGATTAAAATGGGAGTGAGGGGGATTAGAGTGGGAGTGAGGGGGATTAGAATGGGAGTGAGTGGATTAGAGTGGGAGTGAGGGGGATTAGAGTGGGAGTGAGTGGGATTAGAGTGGGAGTGAAGGGCATTAGAGTGGGAGTGAGGGGGATTAGAGTGGGAGTGAGGGGATTAGAGTAGGAGTGAGGGGGTAAGAGTGGGAGTGAGGGGGATTAGAATGGGAGTGAGGGGGATTAGAGTGGGAGTGAGGGGGATTAGAGTGGGAGTGAGGGGGATTAGAGTGGGAGTGAGGGGGATTAGTGTGGGAGTGAGGGGGATTAGAGTGGGAGTGAGGGGGATTAGAGTGGGAGTGTGGGGGATTAAGATGGGGGGATTAGAGTGGGAGTGAGGGGGATTAGAGTGGGAGTGAGGGGGATTAAGCTAAGGGGATTAGAGTGGGAGTGAGGGGGATTAGAGTGGGAGTGAGGGGATTAGAGTTGGAGTGAGGGGGATTAGAGTGGGAGTGAGGGGGATTAAGATGAGGAGATTAGAGTGGGAGTGAGGGGGATTAGAGTAGGAGTGAGGGGGATTAGAGTGGGAGTGAGGGGGATTAAGATGGGGGGATTAGAGTGGGAGTGAGGGGGATTAGAGTTGGAGTGAGGGGGATTAGAGCGGGAGTGAGGGGGATTAAGATGGGGGGATTAGACTGGAGTGAGGGGGTATAGAGTGGGAGTGAGTGGGATTAGAGTTGGAGTGAGTGGGATTAGAGTGGGAGTGAGGGGATTAAGAAGGGGGGATTAGAGTGGGCGTGAGGGGGATTAGAGTGGGAGTGAGGGGGATTAAGAGGGGGGATTAGAGTGGGAGTGAGGGGGATTAGAGTGGGAGTGAGGGTGATTAGAGTTGGAGTGAGGGGGATTAGAGTGGGAGTGAGGGGATTAGAGTGGGAGTGAGGGGATTAGAGTGGGAGTGAAGGGATTAGAGTGGGAGTGAGGGGGATTAGAGTGGGAGTGAGGGGGATTAGAGTGGGAGTGAGGGGGATTAGAGTGGGAGTGAAGGGATTAGAGTGGGAGTGAGGGGGATTAGAGTGGGAGTGAGGGGGATTAGAGTGGGATTGTGGGGATTAGAGTTGGAGTGAGGGGGATTAGAGTGGGAATGAAGGGATTAGAGTGGGAGTGAGGGGGATTACCGTGGGAGTGAGGGGGATTAGAGTGGGAGTAGGGGGATTAGAGTGGGAGTGAGGGGGATTAGAGTGGGAGTGAGTGGGATTAGAGTGGGAGTGAGGGGGATTAAGACGGGGGATTAGAGTGGGAGTGAGGGGGATTAGAGTGGGAGATCGGGGGGATTAGTGTGGGAGTGTGGGGGATTAAGATGGGAGTGAAGGGGATTAAGATGAGGGGGATTAGAGTGGGAGTGAAGGGATTAGAGTGGCAGTGAGGGGAATTAAAATGGGGGGATTAGAGTGGGAGTGAAGGGATTAGAGTGGGAGTGAGGGGGATTACAGTGGGAGTGAGGGGGATTAGAGTGGGAGTAGGGGGATTAGAGGGGGAGTGAGGGGGATTAGAGTGGGAGTGAGGGTGATTAGAGTGGGAGTGAGGGGGATTAAGATGGGGGATGAGAGTGGGAGTGAGGGGGATTAGAGTGGGAGATCGGGGGGATTAGAGTGGGAGTGAGGGGGATTAAGATGAGGGGGATTAGTGTGAGAGTGAGGGGGAATAAGCCGGGAGTGAGGGGGATTAAGATGGGAGTGAAGGGGATTAAGATGAGGGGGATTAGAGTGGGAGTGAAGGGATTAGAGTGGGAGTGAGGGTGATTAAATCAGGGGGATTAGAATGGGAGTGAGGGGGATTAGAGTGGGAGTGAGCGGGATTACAATGGGAGTGAGTGGATTAGAGTGGGAGTGAGGGGGATTAGAGTGGGAGTGAGGGGGATTAGAGTGGGAGTGAAGGGGATTAGAGTGGGAGTGAGGGGATTAGAGTGGGAGTGAGGGGGATTAGAGTGGGAGTGAGGGGAATTAGAGTGGGAGAGAGCGGATTAGAGTGGGAGTGAGGGGGATTAGAGTGGGAGTGAGGGGATTAGAGTGGGAGTGAGGGGATTAGAGTGGGAGTGAGGGGGATTAGAATGGGAGTGAGTGGGATTAGAGTGGGAGTGAGGTGGATTAGAGTGGGAGTGAGGGGGATTAGAGTGGGAGTGAGGGGGATTAGTGTGGGAGTGAGGGGGATTAGAGTGGGAGTGAGGGGGATTAGAGTGGGAGTGAGAGGGATTAAAACGGGGGGATTAGAGTGGGATTGAGGGGGATTAGAGTGGGAGTGAGGGGGATTAGTGTGGGAGTGAGTGGGATTAAAATGAGGGGATTAGAGTGGGAGTGAGGGGGATTAGAGTGGGTGTGAGGGGGATTAAGATGGGGATTAGAGTTGGAGTGAGGGGGATTAGAGTTGGAGTGAGTGGGATTAGAGTGGGAGTGAGGGGGATTAAGATGGGGGATTAGAGTGGGAGTGAGGGGGATTAGAGTGGGAGTGAGGGGGATTAAGATGGGGGGATTAGAGTGGGAGTGAGGGGGATTAGAGTGGGAGTGAGGGGATTAGAGTAGGAGTGAGGGGATTAGAGTGGGAGTGAAGGGATTAGAGTGGGAGTGAGGGGGATTAGAGTGGGAGTGAGGGGGATTAGAGTGGGAGTGAAGGTATTAGAGAGGGAGTGAAGGGATTAGAGTGGGAGTGAGGGGGATTAGAGTGGGAGTGAGGGGGATTAGAGTGGGAGTGAGGGGATTAGAGTGGGAGTGAGGGGGATTAGAGTGGGAGTGAGAGTGAGGGGATTAGAGTGGGAGTGAGGGAGATTAGAGTGGGAGTGAGGAGGATTAGAGTGGGAGTGAGGGGGATTAGAGTGGGAGTGAGGCGGATTAGAGTGGGAGTGAGGGGGATTAGAGTGGTAGTGAGGGGAATTAGAGTGGGAGTGAGGGGGATTAGAGTGGAAGTGAGGGGGATTAGAGTGGGAGTGAGTGGGATTAGAGTGGGAGTGAGGGGGATTAGAGTGGGAGTGAGGGGGATTAGAGTGGGAATGAGGGGGATTAGAGTGGGAGCGAGGGGATAAGAGCTGGAGTGAGGGGGATTAGAGTGGGAATGAGGGGGATTAGAGTGGGAGTGAGGGGGATTAGAGTGGGAGTGAGGGGGATTAGAGTTGGAGTGAGGGGGATTAGAGTGGGAGTGAGGGGGATTAGAGTGGGAGTGAGGGGGATTAGAGTGGGAGTGAAGGGATTAGAGTGGGAGTGAGGGGGATTAGAGTGGGAGTGAGGGGATTAGAGTGGGAGTGAGGGGATTAGAATGGGAGTGAGGGGGATTAAGACATGGGGGATTAGGGTGGGAGTGAGGGGGATTAGAGTGGGAGTGTGGGGATTAAGACGGGGGGATTAGAGTGGGAGTGAGGGGGATTAGAGTGGGAGTGAGGGGGATTAAGATGGGGCGATTAGAGTGGGAGTGAGGGGGATTAGAGTGGGAGTGAGGGTGATTAAGATGGGAGTGAGGGGGATTAAGATGAGGTAGATTAGAGTGGGAGTGAGGGGGATTAGAGTGGGAGTGAGGGAATTAGAGTGGGAGTGAGGGGATTAGAGTGGGAGTGAAGGGATTAGAGTGGGAGTGAGGGGATTAGAGTGGGAGTGAAGGGATTAGAGTGGGAGTGAGGGGGATTAGAGTGGGAGTGAGGGGGATTAGAGTGGGAGTGTGGGGATTAGAGTGGGAGTGAGAGGGATTAGAGTGGGAGTGAAGGGATTAGAGTGGGAGTGAGGGGGATTAGAGTGGGAGTGAGGGGGATTAGAGTGGGAGTGAAGGGATTAGAGTGGGAGTGAGGGGGATTACAGTGGGAGTGAGGGGGATTAGAGTGGGAGTGAGGGGGATTAGAGTGGGAGTGAGGGGAATTAGAGTGGGAGTGAGGGGGATTAGAGTGGGAGTGAAGGGATTAGAGTGCGAGTGAGGGGGATTAGAGTGGAGTGAGGGGGATTAAGATGGGGGATTAGAGTGGGAGTGAGGGGGATTAGAGTGGGAGATCGGGGGGATTAGAGTGGGAGTGAGGGGGATTAAGACGAGTGGGGATTAGGGTGAGTGTGATGGGGAATAACACGGGAGTGTGGGGGGACTAAATCGGGAGTGAAGGGGATTAAGATGAGGGGGATTAGAATGGGGGGGATTAGAGTGGGAGTGAAGGGATTAGAGTGGGAGTAAGGGGGATTAAGACGAGGGGGATTAGGGTGAGAGTGAGGGGGAATAACACGGGAGTGAGGGGGATTAAGTCGGGAGTGAAGGGGATTAAGATGAGGGGGATTAGAGTGGGAGTGAAGGGATTAGAGTGGGAGTGAATGGGATTAAATGGGGGGATTAGAGTGGGAGTGAAGGGATTAGAGTGGGAGTGAGGGGGATTAAGTCAGGGGGATTAGAATGGGAGTGAGGGGATTAGAGTGGGAGTGAGGGGGATTAGAGTGGGAGTGAGGGGATTAGAGTGGGAGTGAGGGGGATTAGAGTGGGAGTGAGGGGATTAGAGTGGGAGTGAGGGGGATTAGAGTGGGAGTGGGGGGGATTAGAGTGGGAGTGAGGGGGATTAGAGTGGGAGTGAGGGGATTAGAGTGGGAGTGAAGGGATTAGAGTGGGAGTGAGGGGGATTAGATTGGGAGTGAAGGGATTAGAGTGGGAGTGAGGGGGATTAGAGTGGGAGTGAGGGGGATTAGAGTGGGAGTGAGGGGATTAGAGTGGGAGTCAAGGGATTAGAGTGGGAGTGAGGGGGATTGGAGTGGGAGTGAAGGGATTAGAGTGGGAGTGAGGGGGATTAGAGTGGGAGTGAGGGGGATTAGAGTGGGAGTGAGGGGATTAGAGTGGGAGTGAGGGGGATTAGAGTGGGAGTGGGGGGGATTAGAGTGGGAGTGAGGGGGATTAGAGTGGGAGTGAGGGGATTAGAGTGGGAGTGAAGGGATTAGAGTGGGAGTGAGGGGGATTAGATTGGGAGTGAAGGGATTAGAGTGGGAGTGAGGGGGATTAGAGTGGGAGTGAGGGGGATTAGAGTGGGAGTGAGGGGATTAGAGTGGGAGTCAAGGGATTAGAGTGGGAGTGAGGGGGATTGGAGTGGGAGTGAAGGGATTAGAGTGGGAGTGAGGGGGATTAGAGTGGGAGTGAGGGGGATTAGAGTGGGAGTGAGGGGATTAGAGTGGGAGTGAAGGGATTAGAGTGGGAGTGAGGGGGATTAGAGTGGGAGTGAGGGGGATTAGAGTGGGAGTGTGGGGATTAGAGTGGGAGTGAGAGGGATTAGAGTGGGAGTGAAGGGATTAGAGTGGGAGTGAGGGGGATTAGAGTGGGAGTGAGGGGGATTAGAGTGGGAGTGAAGGGATTAGAGTGGGAGTGAGGGGGATTACAGTGGGAGTGAGGGGGATTAGAGTGGGAGTGAGGGGGATTAGAGTGGGAGTGAGGGGAATTAGAGTGGGAGTGAGGGGGATTAGAGTGGGAGTGAAGGGATTAGAGTGCGAGTGAGGGGGATTAGAGTGGAGTGAGGGGGATTAAGATGGGGGATTAGAGTGGGAGTGAGGGGGATTAGAGTGGGAGATCGGGGGGATTAGAGTGGGAGTGAGGGGATTAGAGTGGGAGTGAGGGGGATTAAGACGAGTGGGGATTAGGGTGAGAGTGATGGGGAATAACACGGGAGTGTGGGGGACTAAATCGGGAGTGAAGGGGATTAAGATGAGGGGGATTAGAATGGGGGGATTAGAGTGGGAGTGAAGGGATTAGAGTGGGAGTAAGGGGGATTAAGACGAGGGGGATTAGGGTGAGAGTGAGGGGGAATAACACGGGAGTGAGGGGGATTAAGTCGGGAGTGAAGGGGATTAAGATGAGGGGGATTAGAGTGGGAGTGAAGGGATTAGAGTGGGAGTGAATGGGATTAAAATGGAGGGATTAGAGTGGGAGTGAAGGGATTAGAGTGGGAGTGAGGGGGATTAAGTCAGGGGGATTAGAATGGGAGTGAGGGGGATTAGAGTGGGAGTGAGGGGGATTAGAATGGGAGTGAGGGGATTAGAGTGGGAGTGAGGGGGATTAGAGTGGGAGTGAGGGGATTAGAGTGGGAGTGAGGGGGATTAGAGTGGGAGTGAGGGGGATTAGAGTGGGAGTGAGGGGGATTAGAGTGGGAGTGAGGGGATTAGAGTGGGAGTGAAGGGATTAGAGTGGGAGTGAGGGGGATTAGATTGGGAGTGAAGGGATTAGAGTGGGAGTGAGGGGGATTAGAGTGGGAGTGAGGGGGATTAGAGTGGGAGTGAGGGGATTCGAGTGGGAGTGAGGGGGATTAGAGTGGGAGTGAGGGGGATTAAGACGGGGATTAGAGTGGGAGTGAGGGGGATTAGAGTGGGAGTGAGGGGGATTAGAGTGGGAGTGGGGGGGATTAGAGTGGGAGTGAGGGGGATTAGAGTGGGAGTGAAGGGATTAGAGTGGGAGTGAGGGGGATTAGAGTGGGAGTGAGGGGGATTAGAGTGGGAGTAGGGGGAGTAGAGTGGGAGTGAGGGGGATTAGAGTGGGAGTGAAGGGATTAGAGTGGGAGTGAGGGGGATTAGATGTGGGAGTGAGGGGGATTAGAGTGGGAGTGAGGGGGATTAGAGTGGGAGTGAAGGGATTAGAGTGGTAGGAGTGAGGGGGATTAGAGTGGGAGTGAGGGGGATTAGAGTGGGAGTAGGGGGGAGTAGAGTGGGAGAGAGGGGGATTAGAGTGGGAGTGAAGGGATTAGAGTGGGAGTGAGGGGATTAGAGTGGGAGTAGGCGGGAATTAGAGTGGGAGTGAGGGGATTAGAGTGGGACTGAAGGATTAGAGTGGGAGTGAGGGGGATATAGAGTGGAGTGAGGGGGATTAGAGTGGCGAGTGAGGGGGCATTAGAGTGGGAGTGAGGGGATTAGAGTGGGAGTGAGGGGATTAGAGTGGGCGGTGAGGGGGATTAGAGTGGGACTGAAGGGATTAGAGTGGGAGTGAGGATATTGGAGTGGGAACTGAAGGGAATTAGAGTGAGGAGTGAGGGGGATTAGAGTGGGAGTGAGGGGGATTAGAGTGGGAGTGAAGGGATTAGAGTGGGAGTGAAGGGATTAGAGTGGGAGTGAAGGGATTAGAGTGCGAGTGAAGGGATTAGAGTTGGAGTGAGTGGGATTAAGACCGGAGGGAGGGGGATTAAGACCGGAGGGAGAGGGATTAAGACCGGGAGGGGATTGGAGTATTAAGGACCTGGTGGTTCTGCCCCGGCTCTCCTCACCTGTTCTGCTGCAGTAGGTGCAACTCCCCCACGTCCTTCCTCTGGGGTTTGAGCCTCAGGACCATCTGGTTGAAATAGTTGGAGAGGACTCCCCTCCCGCCGACCGAGCGCTCTCCCAACATCTGCTCCCGGCTCCCGGACACTCCAAGGCGCTCCCAGCTCCTCCGCAACCAGGAGAATTCTCGGTTTCTCTTCTCTTAATCCCGATCCCGATCCCAATCCCAGGCAAAAGAATCGGATGAGTTCTCCGGAGCGGCAGAAAGTGAGCCAAAACTTGGTTTAAAGTTTCTCCAAGTTGGTTCAAAGTTTTTCAAAAGTGTTTTCAAGTTGTTTAAAAGTCGCTGCAAGTTGTTTAAAGCTCGTGGATGCTTTGAAAGTGTCTCTGGATGGTTTGAACGTGTCTCTAAATGGTTCTCAGGGTTTGCAAGGTCCGGGCTGAGGGTGCCAGCATGCTCGGCTCATCCCGTGTTTTGGGAAAGTGCAGAGTGACGCCACTGGTTGGACGGGGTGACACGGAGATGGAATTCAGCCCCGAGGCGAGGGAAGGGCTGGTCAGTCGGTCTCACCTGCCCGACACACCAAGTCCCTGCGCCTGTCCGGCAAGGTTCTCAGCAGGCAGCCTGTGACCGGCCCCCACATCCCCCCACCCCCACCCAGCACAGTCTGTGAGGCTCAGGGTTCAACTGATGCCCGCCATCTAGAGGCACGGCAAGATCCCAGGGGCAAGGGACCTGTACAAGGGCATTAGGACAGGCTCCAGAAACATCAATCACAAGGACCAGAATCTGCCAGAAAACTGTCAGCACCGAGAGAGGGTGAGAATGTGGAAATCTCCCCTGATATAAATACAACAGTTCTATAAATGCCTCAGGGAGGATGGACAACAGGGGTATTGAAGGTCATGAGAAGAGAGAGAGAGAGAGAGTATGTGTGTGTGAGAGTCAGTGTGTGTGTGAGAGAGAGAGTGTGTGTGTGTGAGAGAGAGAGAGAGAGAGAGAGAGTATGTGTGTGTGTGTGAGAGTCAGTGTGTGTGTGAGAGTCAGTGTGTGTGTGAGAGAGAGTGTGTGTGTGTGTGTGTGTGTGTGAGAGAGAGAGAGAGAGAGAGATTATGTGTTTGTGTGAGTCAGTGTGTGTGTTTGAGAGAGAGAGAGAGAGAGTATGTGTGTGTATGAGAGTCTGTGTGTGTGAGAGAGAGTGTGTGTGTGTGAGAGAGAGAGAGAGAGTATGTGTGTGTGTGAGAGTCAGTGTGTGTGTGTGTGAGTGAGTGAGTGTGTGTG
>JASTWF010001961.1:0-48219 GCA_030390025.1 Squalus acanthias | reverse complement strand
AATTGATAGACAAGAGAAGGTCAAGGTTCAATCTAGTTCGCCTACTACCATCCTGGTGATCTAATCGAGGTGTTTAAGATGATTAAAGGATTCGATAGGGTAGAGAGAGAGAGAAACTATTTCCTCTGGTGGGGGGAGTCCAGAACAAGGGGGCATAACCTTAAAATTAGAGCCAGGCCGTTCAGGGGTGATGTCAGGAAGCACTTCTTCACACAAAGGGTGGTGGAAATCTGGAACTCTCTCCCCCAGAAAGATGTTGAGGCTGGGGGTCAATTGGAAATTTCAAAACTGAGATTGATAGATTTTTGTTAGGTAAGAGTATTAAGGGTTATACAACCAAGGCGGGTAGATGGAGTTAAGATACAGATTAGCCATGATCTAACTGAATGGCGGAACAGGCTCGAGGGGCTGAATGGCTTCCTCCAAGTTTCTATGTTCCCAGTAGTCCCACGATCCAACGATACTGGAGTCGCTGACCAATCACAGCGATCAATCTCTGTCAATGAGTCTACAACAGACCCAGACATGAGGTGAGGAAAACCCCCAGTGGTGGAGAGCTTTGGGAACCAGAGGTCCAAAGTCCCCTGTTCCTCCCGAGCTCACTGCACTCCCCCCACGTCACGGCTCAGATTATTCACAAACTCTATCCCACAATGTTATTTTCTTAAAGAAATCAAGCTAATTTGCATTTGAGTGAATCAGTACTGTTCCACAGATTGACCACTCGCTCACTGAAATAATACGCTGCACTCACAACACATCACGGCTCAGATTACTCATATACGCTATACCAATGTGTTATTCTCTGACACAAATCTATCGAATTTTCATTTGAATGAATCAATACTGATTGCTTCCAGGCTTCGTGAGGCTGTTCTATCGATGCACTGCTTTCTACAGAGCTCTTGGTCCAATCCCACTTCTGATCTGCTGATCGATCGCAAATCCTCACGGTTCCATTTCTTCCTCTCGTCTCTCTCATCCCCAGCCACAGGATTTCCACCTTATCCACACTGGACAGATCGAATAATCACATAAAAGGCTACACCCACTCCTAATCCTCCTCTGAATTTGTTCATCCCTGTTTGGCATAAAAATAAAACAAAAAGGTGACTCAACCGTGGCTAACAAGGGAAATTAGGGATAGCATAAGATCCAAGGAGAGGACATATAAATTGGCCAGAAAAAGCAGCAAACCTGAGGATTGGGAGCAGTTTAGGATTCAGCAGAGGAGGACAAAGGGATTAATTAAGAGGGGGAAAATAGAGTATGAGAGTAAGCTTGCAGGGAACTTAAAAACTGACTGTAAAAGCTTCTATAGATATGTGAAGAGAAAAAGATTGGTGAAGTCAAGCGTAGGTCCCTTGCAGTCAGTATCAGGGGAATTTATAATGGGGAACAAAGAAATGGCAGACCTATTAAATACATACTTTGGTTCTGTCTTCACAAAGGAGGACACAAATAACCTCCCAGAGATGTCGGGGAACATAGGGTCTAATGAGAGGGAAGAACTAAATGAAATCAGTATTTGTAGGGAAATGGTGTTAGGGAAATTGATGGGATTGAAGGCTGATAAATCCCCAGGGCCTGATAATCTACATCCTAGGGTACTTAAGGAAGTGGCCCTAGAAATAGTAGATGCATTCCATTGCTGGTCATCTTTCAAAATTCTATAGACTCTGGAACAGTTTCCATGGATTGGAGGGTAGCTAATGTAACCCCACTATTTAAAAAAGGTGGGAGAGAGAAAACGGGGAATTATAGACCGGTAAGCCTGACATCGGTAGTAGGGAAAATGCTAGAGTCCATTATAAAAGATGTAATAGCAGAGCACTTGGAAAACAGTGACAGGATCGGACAAAGTCAACATGGATTTACAAAAGGTAAATCATGCTTGACTAATCTACTGGAATTTTTTGAGGATGTAACTGGTAGAATAGATAAGGGAGAACCACTGGATGTGGTGTATTTGGACTTTCAGAAGGCTTTCGATAAGGTCCCGCATAAGAGATTGGCGTGCAAAGTGAAAGCACATGGGATTGGGGGTAAGGTACTGACTTGAATAGAGAACTGGTTGGCAGACAGGAAGCAAAGAGTTGGAATAAATGGGTCTTTTTCCGAGTGGCAGGCAGTGACTAGTGGGGTACCGCAGGGATCGGTGCTAGGACCCCAGTTATTCACAATATATATTAATGATCTAGACGAGGGAACTAGATGTAATATCTCCAAGTTTGCAGACGACACAAAGCTGGGTGGACGTGTGTGTTGTGAGGAGGATGCAGAGAAACTCCAGTATGATTTGGACAGGTTGGGTGATTGGGCAGATGCATGGCAGATGCAGTATAATGTGGATAAATGCTAGGTTATCCACTTTGGTGGCAAAAACAGGAAGGCAGATTATTATCTGAATGGCAATAGATTGGGAGAAGGGGAAGTGCAACGAGACCTGGGTGTCCTTGTGCACCAGTCGTTGAAGGTAAGCATGCAGGTGCAGCAGGCGGTTAAGAAGGCAAATGGTATGTTGGCCTTCATAGCGAGAGGATTCGAGTACAGGAGCAAGGATGTCTTGCTGCAGTTGTACAGGACCTTGGTGAGACCACACCTTGAGTATTGTGTGCAGTTTTGGTCGCCTTATCTGAGGAAGGATGTTCTTGCCATGGAGGGAGTGCAGCGAAGATTCACCAGACTGATACCTGGGATGGCAGGAATGACGTATGAAGAGAGATTAGGACAATTGGGCTTGTATTCGCTAGAGTTTAGAAGAATGAGAGGGGATCTCATTGGAACTTATACAATTCTAACAGGACTAGACAGACTAGATGCAGGAAGGATGTTTCCGATGGCGGGGGAGTCCAGAACCAGGGGTCACAGTCTAAGGATAAGGGTTAAGCCATTTAGGACTGAGATGAGAAGGAATTTTTTCACCCAGAGAGTGGTGAACCTGTGGAATTCTCTACCACAGAAGGCAGTTGAGGCCAATTCATTGAATATATTCAAGAAGGAGTTAGATATATTTCTTAAGGCTAAAGGTATCAAGGGATATGGGGAGAAAGCAGGGACAGGGTACTGAATTTGGATGATCAGCCATGATCTCATTGAATGGCGGAGCAGGCTTGAGGGGCCGAATGGCCTACTCCTGCTCCTATCTTCTATGTTTCTATGTCTCTATGAATCATAGAATCTCACAGCACAGAAGGAGGCCATTCGGCCCATCCTGCCTGTGCCGGCTCTTTGAAAGATTCTCTCCAATTAGTCCCACTCCCCCCTGCTCTTTCGTCATAGCCCTGTGAATTTTTCCTTTTCAATTTCCTTTTCCTTTTCAATTTATCCAATTATCTTTTTGAAAGTTATTATTGAATCTGCTTCCACTCATTGTGTAGTATTTTATTTCCTCATGTCATCTCTGGTTCTTTTGTCAATTACCTTGAAGTAGCCTGTGCCCTGGATTTCAGTGTAGTATCACACAACCAGGGCCGTATAAATGTTCACCCCAGTTGAACCTTACTGTAGGACCCTTCTCCGCTTCCTTTATGTAACCCCCATTGACTGCTGGCTCAGGTTCCATCTTGCACTCTGTCATAGGATCATACAGCACAGGAGGAGGCCATTCGGCCCATCGTGCCTGTGCCGGCTCTTTGAAAGTCACATTCCCCCCCCCCTGCTCTTTCCTCATAGCCCTGCAAAGATTTCTCCTTCAAGTGTCCTCCCAAATGAAGACTTCACAACCCATCAGTTACTTTACCTGAACAAATATGTTGCATCCCTTATCAATCTCCGACGCCATTCTGGTGCGGAATCCTCAATGCTTGAATTTCATATTCTGGTCTCTAATTTTTCTTAATAACTCATCCAAACACGTCAAAAAATAACCAGTGGCATTTCGGAATATGGTGAAGGTCACGGGAGATCTAAAGTTTAATATCAGAGTGTAAAAAAACCTCATCTCCGGGGTTAAGAATGCCTTGTGTAATTGCTGTGCACCCAACAGAGGGAGCGAGTCACACAGTTCAATCATTGGGATGGCTACCTCACTTCTGGGACTGAAGAGTTTAATGTGGCTTTAGTGGGAAGGGATGTGTAGGTCAGAGTTTTGGTATTAAGGACATTTAAAAAAAAATTAGTTTATGGGATGTGGGCGTCACTGGCAAGGCCAGCATTTATTGCCCATCCCTAATTGCCCCTTGAGAAGGTGGTGGTGAGCCGCCTTCTTGAACCGCTGCAGTCCGTGTGGTGAAGGTGCACCCACAGTGCTGTTAGGGAGGGAGTTCCAGGATTTTGACCCAGCGACGATGAAGGAATGGCCGATATATTTCCGCGTCAGGCTGGTGTGTGACTTGGAGGGGAACTTGGAGGTGGTGGTGTTCCCATGCGCCTGCTGCCCTTGTCCTTTTCTATTCATTGGGGATACGGTAGCATAGTGGCTATCATGACTTCAAATCTCACCACGGCAGCTGCTGAATTTAAATTAAATCAATGTAATAAAATAAATCTAGAATAAAAAGCTAGTATCAGTCATGGTGACCATGAAACTATTGGATTGTCGTAAAAACCCATCTGGTTCACTAATGTCCTTTAGGGAAGGAAATCTGCCGTCCTTACCCGGTCTGGCCTATATGTGACTCCAGTCCCACAGCAATGTGGTTGACTCTTAACTGCCCTCTGAAATGGCCTCGCGAGGCACTCAGTTGTATTCAAGGCGGCGGCTCACCACCTCCTTCTCGAGGGCAATTAGGGATGGGCAATAAATGCTGGCCTTACCGGTGACGCCCACATCCCATGAACGAATAATAAAAAAGTGGCCATCAGCTTCCACTGGAGGTTGTCTGTTGCTGAAACGCAAGGCCCGCAGACCTTGATCAGATCTCCCAGTTCTTGCTGATGATAACGGAGGGACCCGCTTCAGCAGGGAATAAACTGTTCACCCTGACACACTGCAAGGTCACTTTCTTTTGGCTGGTGGCAGAGGAACAGCGAGCGGTCGGCAGAAATAGCCGCCCCTTTTCGGTTGGGTCGCCATCCCTGGTTGGACGTAATCCAGGAGGTTTAATCACATGACCTCCTGGCCGCCAACCGCGCTCGGCCACCGCGCTTCCGCCATTGGTCGCCCAACACTGCCTTCCCTCGCCAGTTGGAAAGTGAATTGGATGAATACTAGAAAAAGAAAAATTTGCAGGGCTATGGGGAAAGAGCTGGGGGGAGTGGGACTAACTGGAGAACTCTACCAAAGAGCCGGCACAGGCACGATGGGCCGAATGGCCTCCTTCTGTGCTGTATCATTCTGTGATTCAAACAGATTGTTCAATACCCAATTGAATGATTCTTGACTGTCCGTCCCCATCTCCGATAACTAATAAACGAGAGCGCGGAGTGTCCCGGAGATTATTCTTCAATTCCTGGGGACTCCAGTCCAATCCTGCAGGCTTGGCAACTCTGCCTTTTTGTTGAATGGTTCAAGTGGGGAGATCAGGTTCATGGAGTGGGAGGAGGAAAATAAATCTGGATCTGCTAGTAAGCTGTTTGAATCCTAGACTTATTCAACCTGGACCTAAACTGAAATACAAACAGAAAATTCTACAAACACACAGCTGGTCAGTGAAAATCTGTAAGGAGGAAAGATAGGTTCATGTTTTGGATATAGAACCCTTGGTCAGATGACAGACTGATATCTGAAACTTTAATTGTCTTTTCTCTTTACGGATATTGAGTGACATGTTTGCTTGTAGCACAGATTTCCATCGTTTGACTTGCTTCTATACTCAGTCTATGATTCCAACGCTCTCCTGGCCGGCCTCCCACCTTGCACCCTCCGCAAACCTGAGCTCATCCAAAACTCGGCTGTCCGTGTCCTAACCCGCACCAAGTCCCATTCGCCCATCACCCCTGTGCTCGCTGACCTACATTGGCTCCCGGTTAAGCAGCGCCTCGATTTTAAAATTCTCATCCTTGCTTTCAAATCCCTCCATGGCCTCGACCCTCTCTATCTCTGTAATCTCCTTCAGCCCCACAACTCCCTGAGATCTCTGCGCTCCTCCAATTCTGGCCTCTTGAGCATCCCTGATTTCCATCGCTCCACCATTGGCGGCCGTGCCTTCAGCTGCCTGGGCCCCAAGCTCTGGAATTCCCTCCCTAAACCTCTCCGCCTCTCTCTCCTCCTTTAAGATGCTCCTTAAAACCGACCTCTTTGACCAAGCTTTTGGTCACCTGTCCTAATATCTCCTTATGTGGCTCGGTGTCAAATTTTGTTTGATAATCGCTCCTGTGAAGCACCTTGTGGCGTTTTACTATGTTAAAGGCGCTGTATAAATACAGTTATTGTGGCTTTGGTTGGAGCACATTCAGTCACACCAGCAGCTGCTAGTTGTGATTCCTGGTGTTCTATCTACACTGACCACGGGGCTTGTCCAGTCAATTTTGAGATTAATTGAGTTTATCATTGAAGTTGATGCTGTTGTTTGGCATTGTGCTTTTGCGTTCATTCATATTATATCTCTCAACAATTGGCAGGTCAGTGAGCACGATCCGTAACCAACGTTACCACATCCATGCCAACCTCTCGTTTGCCATACTCGTGGCTCAGATTCTTTTGCTGATCAGCTTCCGCTTTTTCCCAGATACGGTAAGTGATAAAGCATTGTGGGTACGGGGCAATCAGGCGTAGGATGCACATTTCCTGTCTGTAAACTTGACTTCCTGTTGTCACTTCCTATTTGACCCTGAGCTGAGCTTTCGACCCCATCTCCTCTCCATCACCAAGCCCGCCTACTTCCACCTCCATAACATCGCCCGTCTCCGCCCCTGCCTCAGCTCATCCGCTGCTGAAACCGTCATCCATTCCTTTGTTACCTCTAGACTTGACTATTCCAACACTCTCCTGGCCGGCCTCCCACTTTTACATCCTTCGTAAGCTTGGGGTCATCCAACAATCTGCCCTCTTGAGCATCCCCGATTTTCATCGCTCCACCATTGGCGGCCGTGCCTTCAGCTACCTGGATCCTAAGCTCTGGAATTCCCTCCCTAAACCTCTCCGCCTCTCTCTCCTCCTTTAAGATTCTCCTTAAAATCTGCCTCTTTGACCAAGCTTTTGGTCACCTGTCCTAATATCTCCTTATGTGGCTCGGTGTCAAATTTTGTTTGATAATCGCTCCTGTGAAGCGCCTTGGGACGTTTTACGATGTTACTACTACTTTCGTACGATGGGAAAAGCTTCTAATGGGACGTCTAGTCTGGCTCTCCATTCGATGTCCTCCTGAGATGCCGAGTGGGGAAATGAGGTGCCTCCCGCGACAGATCTCAGTGGGCAGGTTGATGTGATGTGTTCCATGGTCTGGGACTCCTGGCCACAGTCGCACTTCGGGTCGACCCTCATCTTCCACTGGTGGAGTGGGTGGCCGTGTCGTCCGTGCCCTGTGCGGATTGGGTCGAGCGCCGTCCACTGTCTTCGAGGGAGGTCGAAGCCAGGGACCTCTGCTGTTGGGTCAGTGATGAGGTCTTGGATCTTTATGTTGCATGCGTCCCACGATTCCGTCCATCTGGATAGCGGGTCAATACCAGCTGCAGGAATATTGGCTGCTGTTTCCCAGAATGGCCGGCGCGATTTTAAGCGCTTTCACGGTGGGATTTTTAAGTCCTCGTGATTGGGAAGGTCGATGTTGCTCATGATTTTTTCCATCTCACGGAGCACGGTAGCATCATGGAGAATGGCAGGCGGGGCAATGTGGGACGGCTCCGGGAGCCACTCAGTTGGAGTGGACTTGAGCATCCCTGACACCGTCCTCACGGCAGCGTTTAGCTGCACGTTAAAGGCGCTGTATGAGTACAAGCTGCTGCTGTTGTCACAATTTCTGGTCCCGCTTTTTGCGTTGACATTCACCATTGAATGTCAAGTGTCAGCCGTGGCTCAGTGGGTAGCACACTCGCCTCCAATATCAGAAGGTTGTGGGTTCACAGTCCCACTCCAGGGACTTGAACACATAAAGCTAGGCTGACACTCCAGTGCAGTGCTGAGGGAGTGCTGCACTGTCGGAGGTGCCGTCTTTCGGATGAGACGTTAAACCGAGGCCCCGTCTGCTCTCTCAGGTGGGCGTAAAAGATCCCATGGCCGCTATTTCAAAGAAGAGCAGGGGAGTTCTCCCCGGTGTCCTGGTCAATATTTATCCCTCAATCAACATCACAAACAAATTATCTGGTCATTCTCACATTGCTGTTTGTGGGACCTTGCTGTACAACAACGACTCCACTTCAAAAAGTACTTCATTGGCTGTAAAGAGCTTTGAGATGTCCGGTGGTTGTGAACGGCGCTATAGAAATGCAAGTCTTTTCTTTTTTTTCCTTTCTTGTAAATTGCTGTTTCAACATTTCCCAGTCAATTTGGCTGTCAAATGTCACAATGTAGTTGCAGTCACTGGCCAGCAGATGGCTCTGCAGAGCAAGTTTCTGAGGTCTCGATTCTGCCGCCATCTTGAATGCTAAAGTTTGCCTTCATCGACTGGCCACGGGTAAAACCATTGGGCCGTTCACTGGTGTAGTCATCAAAGTGTTGTGTTTCTTCCCCAATTAAATGGTCTAGTCACAGAATTCAATTGACGACCATGTAAGACATGCCTTTGAATAAGTTTAGAGCTCACAGTATGAAGACAGTGTTAAAAGTAACAAATATTGCATTTGTAATCATTCCTGGAGGAGATTCCCACAGTGAGTAGAATGATGAGTTGTTTTATATGGACAGGAGTGCTAGGCTACTAAGCTCAGTCTGTGTCCCTTCAAGGCTAATGCTCAGTCTCTATCGATTGGCAGCTGCTTCTAAATTCCTCCCTCCTGCCCTTAGGGGGAAGCCTGGTTAGCAAGGTCAGAATAAACAGCAGGAAATGATTGGCTTTCTCTCTCCATTTTTTATACTTTTGATACTTGAAGTGTGACAGCTGTGCACTGGATGCAAGATTTTTTGTATATTCACCGAGAGATATTACCTTATCTGTCTGTTCAGTTCACAATATCTCTGGGCCGTGGGGTCAATAGCAGGACCTCTTGGCCTGGAGCCCAATGCCGGGAATGTGGAGCCAGGTTTTGGAGAGTAAAGCTCTGGGTAGGGTTGGCAGACCAGAGCCTTGTGATCATAGAATCATAGAAATTTACAGCACAGAAGGAGGCCATTCATCATTTTATAAACCTTAAATAAGTCTCCCCTCAGCCTCCTCTGTCCCAAAGAAAACAACCCCAGCCTGTCCGATCTGCCCAGCTCCATGCGGGGTCTCAGGCCAGGAGCGTGATGCTGATCCGGATCTCGGGATAGGGAGTGAGGCTGATCCGGATCTCGGGATGGGGAGTGAGGCCGATCCGGTTCTCGGGATGGGGAGTGAGGCCAATCCGGATCTCGGGATGGGGAGTTAGGCCGATCCGGATCTCGGGATAGGGAGTGAGGCTGATCCAGATCTTGGGATGGGGAGTTAGGCTGATCCAGATCTCTTGGGATGGGGAATGACCTTGGCCCGGGTCTCTTGTGACGGGGGGGCGGGGGGGGGGATGTGAAGGGAAACAGGCAGAACCTTACCCGCGCCTATATATTTTTTATTGGATTTATTCAACATTAAACACATTTACAATCATTCCTTTACCAGTTTTTAGCTGCAGAATGTAAAGCCATCATTAAAGACATTACCAGCATCGTTATTATGCAGTACAGACTTTCCTTTACCATTTATTAGCTTCTGAAATTAAAGTTCAGTTTGTTGCCCATGACATATATTATTCTATTGAACTTTCAGAAACTGGTCAAAAAATGCCATCCTTAAATTCTTTTCCGAATAATAAATCCACAAAGCCTTACAACCCCTGTACATCCTGGGGCTTGTGGATGAATGAAGACCATTATTATCTCCAGATGTGTATTTATGCCACATTAGCGTAAGTTCACTGATCCCACGCTCCTGCATGGCAGCTGCACTCTCGGGAAGCGTGGGCCAGCAGTCTTGTAGCACTTCTTCTTTCGTACGGTAGTAGCAAAAAACAAATTAAATGTCAATATCTAAGTCAGATATCCAGACCAAAGCTTCCGGTGTAACAGGGTGGATATCTTGTGGGCTACCTGTGAATTCCCTCTGAGGGCAGTGCTCAATGACGTGCTCCAGGGTCTGATTAGGATCTCCACAGGCGCATGATGGGGATGCTTTAATCTCCCATCTATGGAGAAGGTGGCAGCATCTACCATGGCCGGTTCTGAGGCGGTTGATGGTTGTCCACTGTTTGTAATAAAGACAGTAGAGAGAAAGGATCTCGGCTCGGAAAAACAAAATGTAGAATCAGTTTGGGTGGAGCTAAGAAACAGCAAGGGGCAGAAAACACTAGTAGGAGTAGTCTATAGGCCCCCTAACAGTGGTTGTAGTGTCGGGCAGAGTATAAATCATGAAATTAGAGATGCATGTAACAAGGGTAATACAGTAGTCACGGGGAACTTTAACTTTCATATAGACTGGGCAAACCAAATTTGCAGAAATAGTGCAGAGGAAGAGTTCATGGAATGCATTCAAGATAGTTTTCTAGAGCAGTATGTCAAGGAACCTATGAGGGAATTGGCTATTTTCGATCTAGTACTGTGCAATGAGACCTTGTAGTAAAGGAGCCTCTGGGGAGCAGTGATCATAATATGATAGAATTTTATGTTGAGTTTGAGAGTGATTTAGTTAAGTCTGAAACTAGGGTCCTAAATCTGAACAAAGCAAACTATGTAGGTATGAGAGGCGAGTTGGCTAAGGTAGGTTAGGAAACTAGATTAAAAGATATGACAATAGAAAAGCAATGGCAAACATTGAAAGAAATAATTCATAATTCGCAACGAATATACATTCCCTTAAGGAGTAAAAACACCACGGGAAAAGTGGTCCAACTGTGGCTAACAAGAGAAATTAAAGATAGTATTAGATCCAAGGAAGAGGCTTATAATGTTGCCAAAAAGAGTAGTAAGCCTGAGGATTGGGAGGATTTTAGAATTCAGCAAAGGAGGGCCAAGAAATTGATAAAGAAAGGGAAAATAGAATATGAGAGTAAACTAGCGAGAGACATAAAAGATTCTATAGCTATGTAAAAAGGAAAAGCGAAAGTAAATGTGGGTTCCTTACAGACTGAGACAGGACAAATTATAATGGGGAATAAGGAAATGGCAGAGAAATTAAACAAATACTTTGTGTCTGTCTTCACGGAAGAAGATGCAAAAAACCTCCCGGAAATAGTGGGGAACCAAGGCTCTAGCGAGAATGAGGAACTGAAAGAAATTAGTATTAGTAAAAAATAAGTACTGGTGAAATTAATGGGACTGAAAGCTAATAAATCCCTTGGACCTGATGGCCTACATCCTAGGGTTTTAAAAGAGGTGGCTATAGAATTAGTGGATGCATTGGTTCTCATCTTCCAAAATTCCATAGATTCTGGAATGGTTCTCGCGGATTGAAAGGTCGCAAATGTAACCCCACTATTTAAGAAAGGAGGGAAAGAGAAAACGGGGAACTACAGACCAGTTAGCCTGACATCAGTAGTAGGGAAAATGCTGGAATCTATTATTAAGGACATGGTAACAGGGCTCTTAGAAAATAATAATAGGATTGGGCAGAGTCAACACGGATTTATGAAAGGGAAATCGTGTTTGACGAATCCTATGAGGAGCGATTGAGTAAAGAACATAAGACATAGGAGCAGGAGTCGGTCATTTGGCCCCTCGAGCCTGCTCCGCCATTCAATAAGAGCATGGCTGATTTGATCTTGGCCTCAACTCCACTTCCCTGCCCGCTCCCCATAACCCTTGACTCCCTTACCATTCAAAAATCTGTCTATCTCCACCTTAAATATATTCAATGACCCAGCCTCCACAGCTCTCTGGGGAAGAGAATTCCAAAGATTCACGACCCTCTGAGAGAAGAAATTCCTCCTCATTTCCGATTTAAATGGGTGCCCCCTTATTCTGAAACTATGCCCCCTAGTTCTAGATTCCCCCACGAGGGGAAACATCCTCTCTGCATCTACCCTGTCAAGCCCCTTCAGAATCTGATATGTTTCAATAAGATCCCCTCTCATTCTTCTAAGCTCCAATGAGTATAGGCCAAACTGCTCAACCTTTCTTCATAAGACAACCCCTTCATCTCTAGAATCAACCTCATGAACCTTCTCTGAACTGCCTCCAATGCAAGTATATCCTTCCTTAAATAAGGAGACCAAAACTGTACGCAGTATTCCAGGTGTGGTCTCGCCAATACCCTGTACAGTTGTAACAGGACTTCCCTACTTATATACTCCATTCCCTTTGCAATAAAGGCCAACACTCCATTTACCATCCTAATTACTTGCTGTACCTGCATGCTAACTTTTTGTGATTCATGTACAAGGACCCCCAGATCCCTCTGTACCTCAGCATAAACAACGTATTTTTTAAATGGTGAGAAATTGGGAAATGTTAGTGTTCAGAGGGACCTGGGTGTCTTTGTACACGACTCACTGAAAGTTAACATGCAGGTGCAACAAGCAATAAGGAAAGCAAATGGTATGTTGGCCTTTATTACAAGAGGATTTGAGTATAAGAGTAAAGACGTCTTACTGCAATTATATAGGGCCCTGGTGAGACCACACCTGGAGTATTGTGTACAGTTTTGGTCTCCTTACCTAAGGAAGGATATACTTACCATAGAGGGAGTGCAACGAAGGTTCACCAGACTGGTTCCTGGGATGGGGGGATTGTCCTATGAGGAGAGATTGAGGAGACTAGGCCTATATTCTCTAGAGTTTAGAAGAATGAGAGGTGATCTCATTGAAACATACAAAGTTCTTACAGGGCTTGACAGGGTAGATGCAGGGAGGATGTTTCCCATGGCTGGGGAGTCTAGAACCAGGGGTCACAGTCTCAGAATAAGGGGTCGGCCATTTAGGACTGAGATGAGGAGAAATCTCTTCACTCAGAGGGTGGTGAATCTTTGGAATTCTCTACCCCAGAGGGCTGTGGAGGCTCAGTCGTTGAGTATATTCAAGACAGAGATCGATAGATTTTTGATATTAAGGGAATCAAGGGATATGGGGATAGTGCAGGAAAGTGGAGATGAGGTAGAAGATCAGCCATGATCTTATTGAATGGCGGAGCAGGCTCGAGGGGCCGAATGGCCGACTCCTGCTCCTATTTCTTATGTTCTTATATTGAGGAAGGTTTGATCCTTCAGGTTGTACTGTGGGTCCTCTATAAGAAATCCATTCCGTTTGTCACAGTTCTTCCAAGCATTTTGCCATCGGTCATCAAGGCTGAGGGGAGATCATTGAAGGGCTTCGGCGACGGTCCAGAATGGCCTTCTAGCACCTTGCATCTCCAACCCTTGATCCCTTTGAGCACAGCTCCCTGCTGGAAGCTGGGGGTGAATTTACCGTTTTGAAATGGCGACAGAAATGCAGCATCAGCAACGCAAAGGTAAATAATTGTGAGGAAAATTCACAATAACCTTTACTGTAAAATTTTAAACTGATAATGTGAGCCAAACATTCAACTGACAAACTTAAACCGCCTGTACAGGGATATGGTGCCCCTAGCAATCTGATCTATTGCCCATCCCCCATGCCTACACAACCTACCCTGCGGAATAAAAAAATTACTGATAAAATAATCTAATTGCTGTTTAAAAAATGACACGGTGGAAGTGATTATCAGTCAAAACTTAATCTAATTAAATTTTGACTAAAAATCTAAAAGTTTAAAAGTAACTTCAGTTGCTGTATGTGATTAACTGGGTAATTACATCCTTTTCAACACTTCTCTTGCAGTTATAAGCATTGCAATTAAATGATGATGTTGTCTCCTGAGAATGTGGCCTAAAGGTTTGTATTTAGAACATTGCGCTAAAAAGCTAACCTAGAAATTAAATAGAAGAAATTTTGCAATGAATCTATGAACTCTTTCCCACCGCGTCACGTGCTTTTGCAACCAGGTGTCAGCCGTGACTCAGTGGGCAGCTCTCCCTCTCTCCCTCACCTCTGTGTCAGAAGGTCGTGGGTTCAAGCCCCACTCCAGAGACTTGAGCACAAAAATCCAGGCTGACACTCCAGGGCCAGTACTGAGGGAGTGCTGCACTGTCGGAGGGGCAGTACTGAGGGAGCTCTGCACTGTCGGAGGGGCAGTACTGAGGGAGTGCTGCACTGTCGGAGGGGCAGTACTGAGGGAGCGCCGCACTGTCGGAGGGGCAGCACTGAGGGAGCGCCGCACTATCGTAGGGGCAGTACTGAGGGAGTGCTGCACTGTCGGAGGGGCAGTACTGAGGGAGCGCCGCACTGTCGGAGGGGCAGTACTGAGGGAGCTCTGCACTGTCGGAGGGGCAGTACTGAGGGAGCTCTGCACTGTCGGAGGGGCAGTACTGAGGGAGTGCTGCACTGTCGGAGGGGCAGTACTGAGGGAGCTCTGCACTGTCGGAGGGGCAGTACTGAGGGAGCTCTGCACTGTCGGAGGGGCAGTACTGAGGGAACGCTGCACTGTCGGAGGGGCAGTACTGAGGGAACGCTGCACTGTCGGAGGGGCAGTACTGAGGGAGCTCTGCACTGTCGGAGGGGCAGTACTGAGGGAGTGCTGCACTGTCGGAGGGGCAGTACTGAGGGAGCTCTGCACTGTCGGAGGGGCAGTACTGAGGGAGCTCTGCACTGTCGGAGGGGCAGTACTGAGGGAGTGCTGCACTGTCGGAGGTGCCGTCTTTCAGATGAGACGTTAAACCGAGGCCCCGTCTGCTCTCTCACCTGAGAGGGCAATCAGGGCCTCGGTTTAACGTCTCATCTGAAAGACGGCACCTCCGACAGTACTGTACTGGAGTGTCAGCCTGGATTTTTGTGCTCAGGTCTCTGGAGGGGAACTTGAACCCACGACCTTCTGACCCACTGAGCCACGACTGACACCTTAGTGCCTCTTGAGGCGAAAATGCTAAATTCGACACTTCAAACTGAATAATGCTTCATCAATATTTTACACATGCTGGACTCCAGTTGCAGATGGGGGATGGGAGCAGTGTTACTGGATCAAAGACTGAGATATTCCGAAACTAACAGTCTGATCAGTTTCCTCTGCTGTTTGGAGCGTATGAAATTCATGAGCAATTGAAATGCTTTTACCA
Source organism: Squalus acanthias (assembly GCA_030390025.1). Taxonomy (NCBI): domain Eukaryota; kingdom Metazoa; phylum Chordata; class Chondrichthyes; order Squaliformes; family Squalidae; genus Squalus; species Squalus acanthias. Next base: position 33,106 of record JASTWF010001961.1, on the reverse strand, counting down.
GAATTTGTATGTTTTTGTCAATGAAACAAACGCATCTTCATTTACTGGATCATTTACCTGGGGCCATCAGGAACACAAGAAAGATATACTGTCTCATTGAACAAAGTGAGATAAGAACCATCCTAATGTTGCAGTCTCGGGGAATGTGCTGTGTTGGATGATTGACTTTTACCAATTGTATTATTTCCTTAATTATTACCTGTGTTGTGAGAACTGTTGAACGAGTCCGTCAGTTTCTCCCATGTAAAGGGGAAGCTGTCATTAACTAACTGACTAGGATCATAGGAACAGGAGGAGGCCATTCAGCCCCTTCGAGCCCGTTACATAGGAACAGGAGGAGGCCATTCAGCCTCTTCGAGCCCGTTACACAGGAACAGGAGGAGGCCATTCAGCCCCTTCGAGCCCGTTACATAGGAACAGGAGGAGGCCATTCAGCCTCTTCGAGCCCATTACACAGGAACAGGAGGAGGTCATTCAGCCCCTTCGAGCCCGTTACACAGGAACAGGAGGAGGCCATTCAGCCCCTCGAGCCCATTACACAGGAACAGGAGGAGGCCATTCAGCCCCTTCGAGCCCGTTACACAGGAACAGGAGGAGGCCATTCAGCCCCTCGAGCCCGTTACACAGGAACAGGAGGCGGCCATTCAGCCCCTCGAGCCTGTTACACAGGAACAGGAGGAGGCCGTTCAGCCCCTCGAGCCCGTTACACAGGAACAGGAGGAGGCCATTCAGCCCCTCGAGCCTGTTACACAGGAACAGGAGGAAGCCGTTCAGCCCCTCGAGCCCGTTATACAGGAACAGGAGGAGGCCGTTCAGCCTCTCGAGCCTGTTACACAGGAACAGGAGGAGGCCATTCAGCCCCTTCAAGCCCATTACACAGGAACAGGAGGAGGCCATTCAGCCCCTTTGAGCCCATTATACAGGAACAGGAGGAGGCCATTCAGCCCCTCGAGCCCATTACACAGGAACAGGAGGAGGCCATTCAGCCCCTTCGAGCCCGTTATACAGGAACAGGAGGAGGCCATTCAGCCTCTCGAGCCTGTTACACAGGAACAGGAGGAGGCCATTCAGCCCCTTCGAGCCCGTTACACAGGAACAGGAGGAGGCCATTCAGCCCCTCGAGCCCGTTATACAGGAACAGGAGGAGGCCATTCAGCCCCTCGAGCCCATTACACAGGAACAGGAGGAGGCCCTTCGAGCCCGTTACACAGGAACAGGAGGAGGCCATTCAGCCCCTCGAGCCCGTTATACAGGAACAGGAGGAGGCCATTCAGCCCCTCGAGCCTGTTCCGCCATTCAATTAGATCATGGCTGATCTGTACCTTAACTCCATTTATCTGTCTTGGTTCTGTATCCCTTGATATCCTTACCCAACAAAAATCTATCAATCTGTTTTGAAATTTTCAATTGACCCCCAGCATCAACAGCTTTTTGGGGGAGAGAGTTCCAGATTTCTACTGCCCGTTGTGTGAAGAAGTGCTTCCTGACATCACCCCTGAACGGCCTGGCTCTAATTTTAAGGTTATGCCCCCTTGTTCTGGACTCCCCCCCCCCCCCCCCCCCCCCCCCACCCAGCAGAGGAAATAGTTTCTCTCTATCGACCCTAAAACACCTCGATTAGATCACCCCTTAATCTTCTAGCCTCGAGGGAATACAAGCCCAGTCTGTGCAACAATCTATTAACACATCAAAGTAGCCAATGTCCACAAGGTTTTTCACCGAGGAGAAACAAAGGCTGATTGGTAATGGAAAAGTTAGGAGAGGTGATGAAAAACACGGTTTTGAGGGGATTTTAAGGCTGATAGTGACAGCAGAACCCCGGCCAGAATAGAGATGATTGGGTAATTCCCCCGTCTCCATTGCTCGGAGACCGCACAGTTGTAAGTGACTGGGATTGATTTTACACACATTTGTATTGTGTAACTATCCTCCACTCACTTTTGCTGGAGAAATAATCCTGCTTTTATCGGGAGACTTTGCTGCAGTTTGTCAGAAGTTCTGTTTGCTGAAGTTTGTAGAGACTCTGTTTAAATAGACTGTTTGCCGCAAGTCCCGCCCTGCCTCGAGCTTATTGGCTGGCACAGTGGTATCAATATGCACTCTGGGATTTCAAAGGCAGAGAGAGAAGTAGCAATGGGGAGAGGTTAGGGTTAGCATTAGGGCTAGGGTTAGCATTAGGGTTAGGGTTAGCCATAGGGTTAGGGTTAGGGTTAGGGTTAGCCATAGGGTTAGGGTTAGCATTAGGGTTAGGGTTAGCGTTAGGGTTAGCCATAGGGTTAGGGTTAGCCATAGGGTTAGGGTTAGCGTTAGGGTTAGCGTTAGGGTTAGCCATAGGGTTAGGGTTAGGGTTAGGGTTAGCCATAGGGTTAGGGTAGCGTTAGGGTTAGGGTTAGGGTTAGCCATAGGGTTAGGATTAGGGTTAGCCATAGGGTTAGGATTAGGGTTGGCCATAGGGTTAGGGTTAGTGAGGGCGTTAGGGTTAGGGTTAGGGTTAGCCATAGGGTTAGGGTTAGGGTTGGCCATAGGGTTAGGGTTAGTGAGGGCGTTCTACAGAGAGCAGTTCCGAGGTCTTTGAAGGCTCTTCCATCAATGGGGCACTGGAGGGAGGGCCAGAGTTGCAAGACCATAGTCCAAAAGAAAGAAAGAGAGAGCTGCATAGACTGGACAGGATATGGGTCCATAGTTCTTCGTGTAGATGTTAAAATCTAAAACTTTACCATTAAGAATGGAAACATGTAGCCCAAGTAAATAAATCCTGATGAAAAAGTTATTGCCAAGAATATATATCCTGTTCGACTGAGAGGAGTTCAGATCGAATCTACCAATCCATCCTTTCACTGTTTTATCACTGGATGAAGAAAAACTATTTAGCAGGTTTGAATTCATGCAACACATGAATCTGATTTCAGACTAAGTTTGATTGAGCGCTCCCTCGGAACTGCACTGGAGTGTCAGGCTGAGATTATGGGCTCACGTCTCTGGAGTGGGACTTGAATCTACGATCTCCTCACCCCGAGGCGAGAGTGCTGTACACTGAGCCACGGCTGACAACTTAAACTAGAGAAATAAATTAGACTGGAGAAGACATAAGATCAATTTAGGGGAAGACAAGTTCGGGGAATATTTAAACAGGTTGGGGAAATGGATGTGTGTATGGCAGATGTTATTTAATGTAAAGCAATGTAGTGTCAATCACTGGGAAATTCCAGGCTGGTTTATACCATGCAAGGGACACCTGTTAAAGGTAATGAATCAAGAAAGAGACCTGAAGGTAATAATAATCACTCATTCAAGTTACACAAGCAGTGTGAGCTGGAAAGTACATCGTCTTTTAGGCTGCGTAGCTCGGAGTATAAAACAAAGAGCACTATGCTTCGGCGATATAAAGCTTTGCTCCATTCTAACTTGGAGAACTGCATCCAGTTTTGGCTCCCATACATGGTGAAGGATATCAAGACTTTGGAGCAGTGCGGAGGAGGGTGACTAGAATGATACGGACTGCAGTGGTTCAAGAAGGCGGCTCACCACCACCTTCTCAAGGGCAATTAGGGATGGGCAATAAATGCTGGCCTTGCCAGCGACGCCCACATCCCATAAACAAATAATAAAAAAAATCTAGCCTAAGGATTAGGAGAATAAAGTTAGGGCTATTGAATCATAGTTTATTGCACAGAAGTGGACATTTGGCCCATTGTGTCTATTCTTGCTCTTTCATGAAACAATCTACAGGAATATATCACTGGACTGGTCAGGTGGGCAGAAAAGTGGCAAATGGAATTAAATCTGGAGAAGTGTGAGGCAATGCATTTGGCGAGGGCTAACAAGGCAATAAACCTCAATAAACAATAATTGGTAGGATACTGAGAAGTGTAGAGGAACAAAGGGACCTTGGAGTGCATCTCCACAGATCCCTGAAGGTAGCAGGCCAGGTAGATAAGGTGGTTAAGAAGGCATACGGAATGCTTTCCTTTATTAGCTGAGGCATAGAATATAAGAGCAGGGGGGTTATGTTTCAACTGTATCAAACACTAGTTAGGCCACAGCTAGAGTACTGCGTACAGTTCTGGTCACCACATTACAGAAAGATGTAATTGCACTAGAGAGGGTACAGAGGAGATTTACAAGGATGTTGCCTGGACTGGGGAATTTTAGCTATGAGGAAATTTTGGAGAGGCTGGGGTTGTTTTCTTTGGAACAGAGGAGGCTGAGGGGAGATTTAATTGAGGTGTATAAAATGATGAGGGGCCTGGATAGAGTGGATAGGAAGGAACTATTTCCCTGAGCAGAGAGGTCAGTAACCAGGGGGGCAGAGATTTAAAGTCATTGGGAGAAGGATTAGAGGGGAGTTGAGGAGAACTGTTTTCACCCAGAGGGTGGTGGGGGTCTGGAACTCACTGCCTGAAAGGGTGGTAGAGGCAGAAACCCTCATCACATTTAACAAGTACTTGGATGTGCACCTGGAGTGCCGTAACCTACAGGGCTACGGACCAAGAGCTGGAAAGTGGGATTAGGCTGGAGAGCTCTTTATCGGCCGGCACGGACACGATGGGCCGAATGGCCTCCTTCTGTGCTGTATATTTCTATGATTCAATCAAAAACTAATCCCATTCCCCCCACTCTCCCCATAGCCCTATATCCTCCTCTGCTTCAAATATTAAATGATGATTCCTTTGAATGATGCGATGTTCTCTGTCTCAACCACTCCCAGTAGCCAAGTATTACAATCTCCAACAGCCATCTGTGTAAAGAAATTTTTCCCAACCCCTCTCCGTGACAATGTTAGATTGATGATCCCTTTGTTGCTGAATCCCCAACCAGAGGAATAATCTTTCACTATTCACTATATAAAAACCTTTCATAATTTTAAAAACCTTTATTAAATCTCGTCTTCGCCTTCTCTGCTCCAGTGGAAACAATCCCACTATCTCCAGTTTCTCCTCCCTGGCACCGTACTGGTGAATCTACACCAGATGCTCGCCATGTCTTTGATGTCCTTTCGAAAATGGGGCACCCAAAACTGCACGCAGTGCTCGAACTGTGACCTAAATAATGCTTTGTACAAACTTATAATTACTCTATGCGTCTATTTGTAAAATCCAAAATGCTTTTGGCCTTTTTATGGCTTTCTCTACCTCCACTCACACTTTCTGAGAATTCTGTATTGGAACCTTTAAGTCTCTCTGTTCTCTCCACTCTTCACTATCTTCCCACAGACCGTACATTCCCATTCTTTGTTTCCCCTCCCAACATCAGTCGCTCGCACTTCTTCACATTAAATTGCACTTGCTCATTCCACTAATCTGCCTCTGTTTGCCAAACCCCCTACTTAGCGTTGTCAGCATATTCTGAGATTGTGAACAAGGCCAACTCATCGAACAGGAGTGGACCCAGCACGCTGACCCTTGGTGCACACCACTCTCGTCCCTTATCCAAACTCAGCAACATACATTTACCCAAACTCTTTGTTACCTATCCCTCAACTAACTTTCTATCCCATGTTGCTACACTTCCTCTAACCATGTGTCGGAATTTTACTAAAAAGTCTCTTGTGAGACACCCAATCGAAAGTCTATACATCTGATACTCTTTATGCATCCAATCGGTTACTTCTTCAAGGAACCATTACATTTTTAAAACATGACTTGAATTTAACAAATCCAGACTGGCTCTCCTTGATTAACCTGTGCACTTCTAAATGCTCACTAATTGGATCAGGTGCTGGGGGAGGAGTTTTTTTTTAATTTGTTCATAGGATGTGGGCGTCGCTGGCAAGGCCAGCATTTATTGCCCATTCCTAGTTGCCCCTTGAGAAGGTGGTGGTGAGCCGCCTTCTTGAACCGCTGCAGTCCGTGTGGTGAAGGTGCTCCCACAGTGCTGTTAGGGAGCGAGTTCCAGGATTTTGACCCAGCGACGATGAAGGATCGGCGATATATTTCCAAGTCAGGATGGTGTGTGACTTGGAGGGTAACTTGGAGGTGGTGGTGTTCCCATGCGCCTGCTGCCCTTGTCCTTCTAGGTGGTAGAGGTCGCAGGTTTGGGAGGTGCTGTCGAAGGAAGCCTTGGCGAGTTGCTGCAGTGCATCTTGTAGATGGTACACACTGCAGACACAGTGCACCGGTGGTGGAGGGAGTGAACATTTAAGGTGGTGGATGGGGTGACAATCAAGCGGGCTGCTTTGTCTTGGATGGTGTCGAGCTTCTTCAGTGTTGTTGGAGCTGCACTCATCCAGGCAAGTGGAGAGTATTCCATCACACTCCTGACTTGTGCCTTGTAGATGGTGGAAAGGCTTTGGGGAGTCAGGAGGTGAGACACTCGCCACAGAATACCCAGCCTCTGACCTGCTCTTGTTGCCACAGTATTTATGTGGCTGGTCCAGTTAAGTTTCTGGTCAATGGTGACCCCCAGGATGTTGATGGTGGGGGATTCAGCGATGGTAATACCATTGAATGTCAAGGGGCAGTGGTTAGACTCTCGCTTGTTGGAGCTGGTCATTGCCTGGCACTTGTGTGGCGGGAATGTTACCTGCCACTTATCAGCCCAAGCCTGAATGTCATCCAGTTCCTTTAGTGAAAAAAGGCGAGAGTGCAGGTGAACTAAAAGTGCCCAGAAAATTACAAAAATGAAAGCAGGAGCACAATGAAACATCTGAAAGGATTCAAGCTCAGATTGCATCAGAATGTGTTATTGAAGTGAATGGGAGCAATCATGTATAGCAAAATTTTCAATTCACAAATTAGGGCATAATACGTTTGGACATTTATCTTATATAAAGGTTTCTTCATGTTCAAGTTCCTTCGTGTGATGAGGAGTCAGATTGTAAAAAAGTGACCATGAAGCTATCAGCTCCTCTGTTAGTGTCTGTGGCTCAGTGGGTAGTACTCTCTCTCTCTCTCTCTCGCCTCTGAGTCAGAAGGTCGTGGGTTCAAGTCGCACTCCAGAGACTTGAGCACATAAAGCTAGGCTGACACTCCCAGTGCAGTGCTGAGGGAGTGCTGCACTGTCGGAGGTGCCGTCTTTCGGATGAGACGTTAAACCGAGGCCTCGTCTGCTCTCTCAGGTGGATGTAAAAGATCCCACGGGCACTATCTGAAGAAGAGCAGGGGAGTTCTCCCCGGTGTCCTGGGGCCAATATTTATCCCTCAACCAACATCACTAAAAAACAGATGATCTGGTCATTATCACATTGCTGTTTGTGGGAGCTTGCTGTGCACATATTGGCTGCCGCATTTCCTACATTACAACAGTGACCACACTTCAAAAAATACTTCATTGGCTGTGAAGCGCTTTGGGACGTCCGGTGGTCATGAAAGGCGCTATAGAAATGCAAGTTCTTTCATTTTCTTTTAAAAACCCCAACTTTATCACCAATGTCCTTTAGGGAAGGAAACCTGCCTGTCCTTACCCAGTCTGGGCCTATATGTGACTCCAGTCCCACACCAACATGTTTGACCCTTAACTGCCCTCTGAACTGGCCTTAGGAAGCCACTTGGTTGTAGAAACCTGCTCTAAGGATTAACAAGAACCTACACCAGAAGAAGCCTACGTGGAAGGCTTGAACTGTGACACTCCCAGCTTCTCAGGGCAACTCAGGATGGGCAATAAATGCCAGCCTTGCCAGCGACGCCCATATCCCGAGAATGAATAAAAAACTTAATCACAATTGTATCTTGCATTTCTGTTGCAGGTTTTACACATTAAAGCATCACACGGTGATGTAAACAGACACTGAGAGGTGGTGGGAGGGGAGAGTTGAGGTGGTGACCAAAGGATTGCTCAGCAAGGTAGCTTTGGAGTAATTAATGGAAAGAGGGGAGTGGGCTAGCAAAGGGTTTAGGGGCCAAAAGTAGCTGAATTACCTGGTATGACAGAGGGAGCAGAGAGAGGGGTAATGAGGGGAAACTAGTATCTAAGGGGCGGAGGATGCATGCTGGTATGTAGGGCGGAAGGAGGTAGCAGAGGTAGGGGGGGGTGAGACCATGGACAAGGGTGGGTAGGCAGATGACCAGGGTAATAGGTTGTAAGTGTGAGGTGGTATATTTTGATAGGAAGAATAAGGAGGCTACACACTCCTTGGATAATAAGAGTCAAAATGGGGTAGAGGAACAGAGGGATCTGAGGGCACTAAAAGTAATGATGCAGGTTAATAAGGCCATAAAAAACACAACAGCAACAACTTGTATTTATACAGCACCTATAACGTAGTAAAACGTCCCAAGGCGCTTCACAGGAGCGATTATCAAACAAAATTTGACACCGAGCCACAGAAGGAGATATTAGGACAGGCGACCAAAACCTTGGTCAAAGAGGTCGGTTTTAAGGAGCGTCTTAAAGGAGGAGAGAGAGGCGGAGAGGGTTAGGGAGGGAATTCCAGAGCTCGGGGCCCAGGCAGCTGAAGGCACGGCCACCAATGGTGGAGCGATGGAAATCAGGGATGTGCAAGAGGCCAGAATTGGAGGAGCGCAGAGATCTCAGGGGGTTGTTGGCCTGGAGGAGGTTACAGAGAAAGGGAAGGGCTGAGATCATGGAGGGATTTGAAAACTAGGATGAGAATTTTATAATCAGCAAACAAAACACTCCTAGAGGGATAGAATTGAAAAGCAGAGAAGTTCTGTTAAATTTGTATAGAACCTTGGTTAGACCACACTTGGAGTACTGTGAACAGTCCTTGTCTCCACATTATAAAAAGGATATAGAAGCACTGGAGAAGGTGCAAAAAGATTTACAAGGATGATCCCAGAACTGAGAGGTTATAACTGTCAGAAAAGATTGAACAGGCTGGGGCTGTTTTCTCTAGAAAAGAGAAGGCTGAGGGGTGACCTGATAGAGGTCTTTAAAGCTATGAAAGGGTTTGATAGGGTAGACGTAGAGAAGATGTTTCCCCTTGTGGGGGGAGACCAGAACTAGGGGCCATCAATATAAGGTAGTCACTAATAAATCCAATGGGGAATTCAGGAGAAACTTCTTTACCCAGAGAGTGGTGAGAATGTGGAACTCGCTACCACAGGGAGTGGGTGAGGCGAATAGTATAGATACATTTAACGGGAAGCTGGATAAACACATGAGGGAGAAAGGAATAGAAGGATATGTTGATAGGGTGCGATGAAGAGGGGTGGGAGGAGGCTCGTGTGGAGCAGAAACACCGGCACAGGACCAGTTGGGCCGAATGGCCTGTTTCTGTGCTGTAAGTTGTAAGTAATTCTATGTAATTAGAGAATTACCAACATATATAGATTTCTAAGCTACCATGTGCCCACCAGTTGAAGGTTAGGATTACACAGGATATACGGCACAGAAACAGGCCATTCGGCCCAACTAGTCCATGCCGGTGTTTATGCTCCACTCGAGCCTCCTCCCGTCTTTCCTCATCTAAATCTATCAGCATAACCCTCTATTCCCTTCTCCCTCATATGCTTGTCCAGCCTCCCCTTAAATGTATCCATACTATTCACTTCAACCACTCCCTGTGGTAGCGAGTTCCACATTCTCACCACTCTCTGGGTAAAGAAGTTTCTTCTGAATTCCCTTATTGGATTTCTTGGTGACTATCTTATATTGATGGCCTCTAGTTATGCTCTTCCCCACAAGTGGAAACATTCTCTCTCTATCAAACTGCAATATCTGATCCATTATATAATAATATATGAATTCTAATTGCCCGTATCAGACACCTTTAAAGATTAAATACATTGCAGGTTCATTATTGGTGATAAATAGCTGTTGTTTTGTGTATGAGTTGCTCGTCGGTGCAGACGGTGAGCGGGAGGCGAAGTGTAGGACAGGACAAATAACGCTGAACAAGAACCTGCTCTCACTCCGAGTTGGATTGTAAATGCACAATAGTCTAATTAGCTGAAGAGGGGACAGTTTAAGGAGGATTAGGAATAATTAGTGAGCGCAGTTCCATAACTTGCCATGTCTAATTAGCAAGAAATCTTGAAAGAAGCGTATTGCAGAGATTAATGCTGAACAAACCCATTTTAAAACTCCTGGTATAATCCGCTGGATTCCAGTCAGAACAATTAGTGCCGGGCTTTTTTGTAGCTGGTGATCTGTGCCGGAGGAGCGTGGAATGCAGTAACGTCAACAACGGATGTGGGAATCTGGGGAAATGCATCTGATCAGATGGAGAAGGAGGCAACAGTCAAATTACCTGCAGAGTGTCCGCTGCTTGCGCCTGTGGGAAATGTAATCACGAGCGGCAATCAGAAATGATTGTTTCAAGGGCTTATTAATTTCAGTCAGGTGATCGACTATCCTTAAAATTGCTCTCAATATACAATTGAGACATTGAGACTGCACCTAATGAGTGGATGACCTTTGCAATGGTGGGTGAGGTTAGGGAATCTGACCAATGCAGCCTTTCTTTTCGAAAAATTTGTAAAATATGCCATGCTTTTTAGGTATCAATGTTGAGAAGTACTCACCGATTGTTTATTATATTCACTGAAACTGACTTTCTACTTTTTTGGCAAGTTTATTAAAAAAAATGGAACCTTGCGTTTCTCCAGCACCTTCCATGACCTCAGGGTGTCCCCAAAGTGCTTTACAGCCAGGGAGGCATTTTTTGAAGTTGTTGTAATGTGGGAAACGCGGCAGCCTATCTGTGCACAGCAAGCTCCCACAAACTGCAATGTGATAACGACCAGATCATCTGTTTTAGTGTATGGAAATACTCAGCAGCTCAGGCAGCGTCTGTAGAGAGAGAAACACTTTCCACAGACGTTGCCTGACCTGCTGTGTATTTCCAGCATTTTCTGTTTTTATTTCAGATTTCCAGCATCCGGCTTTTGCATCTGTTGGTTGAGGGATAAATATTGTCCAGGGGACCAGGGAGAACTCCCCTGATCTTCTTCATATAATTCCATGGGACATTTTAGGTTAACCCGAGAGGGCAGACGTGGCCTCAGTTTAACGTCTCATCTGAAAGACGGCACCTCTGACAGTGCGGCGCTCCCTCAGTACTGCCCCTCCGACAGTGCGGCGCTCCCTCAGTACCGCCCCTCTGACAGTGCGGCTCTCCCTCAGTACTGCCCCTCCGACAGTGCGGCGCTCCCTCAGTACTGCCCCTCCGACAGTGCGGCTCTCCCTCAGTACTGCCCCTCCGACAGTGCGGCGCTCCCTCAGTACTGCCCCTCCGACAGTGCGACTCTCCCTCAGTACTGCCCCTCCGACAGTGCGGTGCTCCCTCAGTACTGTCCCTCCGACAGTGCGGCTCTCCCTCAGTACTGCCCCTCTGACAGTGCGGCGCTCCCTCAGTACTGCCCCTCTGACAGTGCGGCCCTCCCTCAGTACTGCCCCTCTGACAGTGCGGCGCTCCCTCAGTACTGCCCCTCCGACAGTGCGGCGCTCCCTCAGTACTGCCCCTCCGACAGTGCGGCTCTCCCTCAGTACTGCCCCTCTGACAGTGCGGCGCTCCCTCAGTACTGCCCCTCTGACAGTGAGGCTCTCCCTCAGTACTGCCCCTCTGACAGTGCGGCGCTCCCTCAGTACTGCCCCTCAGACAGTGCGGCGCTCCCTCAGTACTGCCCCTCCGACAGTGCAACACTCCCTCAGTACTGCCCCTCCGACAGTGCGGCGCTCCCTCAGTACTGCCCCTCCGACAGTGCGGCTCTCCCTCAGTACTGCCCCTCCGACAGTGCGGCGCTCCCTCAGTACTGCCCCTCCGACAGTGCGGCGCTCCCTCAGTACTGCCCCTCTGACAGTGCGGCGCTCCCTCAGTACTGCCCCTCCGACAGTGCGGCCCTCCCTCAGTACTGCCCCTCTGACAGTGCGGCGCTCCCTCAGTACTGCCCCTCCGACAGTGCGGCGCTCCCTCAGTACTGCCCCTCCGACAGTGCGGCTCTCCCTCAGTACTGCCCCTCTGACAGTGCGGCGCTCCCTCAGTACTGCCCCTCTGACTGTGCGGCTCTCCCTCAGTACTGCCCCTCTGACAGTGCGGCGCTCCCTCAGTACTGCCCCTCCGACAGTGCGGCGCTCCCTCAGTACTGCCCCTCCGACAGTGCGGCGCTCCCTCAGTACTGACCCTCTGACAGTGCGGCGCTCCCTCAGTACCGCCCCTCCGACAGTGTGGCGCTCCCTCAGGACTGCACTGAGAGTATCAGCCTGTGCTCAAATTTCTGGAGTGGGACTTGAACCCACGACCTTCTGATGCAGAGGTGATAGTGTTAGCCACTGAGCCACAGCTGACAGAGTCTAAAATCCCTTTGCAAAATGCTGGTGCTGTACAGTAGAATGTGAGGAACTGGGCTCAGCAATATCACCCTGAGAATAGTGGGGCTCCCACCTGTGAATTTTTACTGATCTCATCGTGGCATCAGTGTCGAGCAGACTTAAGTTGCAATCAGCTTAAATTAGGTGCAGAGCAACTCCTACTCGTAACAACCCCAGCAGAGCATTCTCTGCTAAACAAAGGTAATTAACCAACAACTTGCATTTATATAGCGCCTTTAAATTAGTAAAACGTCCCAAGGTGCTTCACAGGAGCGATTATCAAACAAAATTTGACACCGAGCCACATAAGGAGATATTAGGACAGGTGACCAAAAGCTTGGTCAAAGAGGGAGGTTTTAAGGAGCTTCTTAAAGGAGGAGAGAGAGGCGGAGAGGTTTAGGGAGGGAATTCCAGAGCTTAGGGCCCAGGCAGCTGAAGGCACGGCCGTCAATGGTGGAGCGATGGAAATCGGGGATGCGCAAGAGGCCAGAATTGGAGGAGAGCAGAGATCTCGGGGGGGTTGTAGGGCTGGAGGAGGTTACAGAGATAGGGAGAGATGAGAAAGAAAGATTTGTATTTATATATTTTTTTATTCATTCACGGGATGTGGGCTTCGCTGGCAAGGCCAGCATTTATTGCCCATCCCTAGTTGCCCTTGAGAAGGTGGTGGTGAGTCGCGTTCTTGAACCGCTGCAGTCCGTGCGGTGAAGGTTCTCCCACAGTACTGTTAGGGAGGGAGTTCCAGGATTTTGACCCAGTGACGATGAATGATCAGCGATATATTTCGAAGCCGGAATGGTGTGTGATTTGGAGGGGAACTTGGAGGTGGTGGTGTTCCCATGCGTCTGCTGCCCTTGTCCTCCTAGGTGGTAGAGGTCGCGGGTTTGGGAGGTTATACAGCGCCTTTCACACCTTCAGAATGTCCCAAAGTGCTTTACAGCCAATGAAGTACTTTAAGTGTAGTCACTGTTGTAATGTAGGAAACACGGCAGCCAATTTGAACACAGCAAGCTCCCACAAACAGCAATGTGACAATGACCAGATAATCTGTTTTAGTGATGTTGGTTCATACTATGTAACCAATCTGTTCCAATATTTTACAAGGTGTGGATAGGTACGTGTTTATATTAATGACTAAATCGATGCTCTTTGCCCGTCCAGCTTCCGTGCAAGGCCCTGGCCATCCTCCTCCATTTCTTCTTCCTCAGTACCTTCTCCTGGATGTTAGTTGAAGGCCTCCACCTGTACAGCATGGTTATCAAAGTATTCGGCTCGGAGGAGAGCAAGCACTTCTATTATTATGGGATAGGCTGGGGTGAGTATAATTGGATCAGGCACTTATTCCAGATGGCTAGGCTGACGATTAGAACAACAACACAAATAGACAAGTGGGATGATGCAGGGACATTGGCAACCTATTATTTGCTAATTAATGTTTATTCGGATTGTTTTTTGAACTGTGCAATGAGGTCACAATTCATGTGCGGCACTAAGAAAGCTTATTGAATATTGCAATTAAATCTTGAGGTGACTGCAGATGATGAAGATATTCGTGGTACTCTGGAATACCATTGGCTGACAGTGCAGAGGTAGCAATGATTGACAGCAAGTTTAGAGAAGGGGTTATTTATTGAAATACTGACCAGATAATCCACTTTTTAGTGATGTTGGTTGAGGGATAAATATTGGCCAGGATACCGGGGGAAACTCCCCTGCTCTTCTTTGAAATAGCAGCTATGGGATCTTTTACGTCCACCTGAGAGAGCATTTGGGGCCTCGGTTTAACATCTTAACTGAAGAACAGCCCCTCCGACAGTGCGGCTCTCCCTCAGTACTGCCCCTCCGACAGTGCAGCGCTCCCTCAGTACTGCCCCTCCGACAGTGCAGCGCTCCCTCAGTACTGCCCCTCCGACAGTGCAGTACTCCCTCAGTACTGCCCCTCCGACAGTGCAGTACTCCCTCAGTACTGACCCTCCGACAGTGCAGTACTCCCTCAGTACTGCCCCTCCGACAGTGCAGCGCTCCCTCAGTACTGCCCCTCCGACAGTGCAGTACTCCCTCAGTACTGCCCCTCCGACAGTGCAGTACTCCCTCAGTACTGCCCCTCTGACAGTGCAGCACTCCCTCAGTACTGCCCCTCCGACAGCACAGCGCTCCCTCAGTACTGCCCCTCCGACAGTGCAGTACTCCCTCAGTACTGCCCCTCTGACAGTGCAACACTCCCTCAGTACTGCCCCTCCGACAGTGCAGTACTCCCTCAGTACTGCCCCTCCGACAGTGCAGTACTCCCTCAGTACTGACCCTCCGACAGTGCAGTACTCCCTCAGTACTGCCCCTCCGACAGTGCAGTACTCCCTCAGTACTGACCCTCCGACAGTGCAGTACTCCCTCAGTATCGCCCCTCCGACAGTGCAGCACTCCCTCAGTACCGCACTGGAGTGTCAGCCTGGGTTTTTGTGCTCAAATCTCGAGAGTGCGACTTGAACCCACGACCTTCTGACTCAGAGGCGAGAGTGCTGCCCACTGAGCCACGACTGACACCTTAAATGTATGCTGGTAGTATTATCAAGAGGTGGCTAGTCACCTCATTAGTTAGGGGAGGGAGGTTCTGCTGAAGTAACCTCAGTTTTAAACTAACCTGTGCTCTAGACAAGTAAAGCGCTGGTTAGGCCACAACTGGAGTATTGCGTCCAGTTCTGGTCACCACACTTTAGGAAGGATGTGAAGGCACTTGAGAGGGTGCAGAGGAGATTTACCAGAATGGTTCCGGGGATGGGGGATCTTAGCTACAAGGACAGGTTGGAGAAGCTGGATTTGTTTTCATTAGAGCAAAGGAGGTTGAGGGGTGATTTGATAGAGGTGTACAAGATTATGACAGGTTTGGATAGGCTAGATGGGGAAAGGCTGTTCCCACTAGTTGATGGTACAAGGATTAGGGGACACAGATTTAAGGTTTTGGGCAAGAGATACAGGGGGGATGTGAGGAAAAAAATGTTTTTGCAGCGAGTGGTGAGGACCTGGAACTCGCTGCCGACGGAAGTTGTGGAAGCGGAGACACTCAATGTTTTCAAGGGGAGACTGGATAAGGCACTTGAGGGAAATAAACTTGCAGGGCTACGGGGCTAGAGCGGGGGAATGGGACTGACTGGATTGCTCTAGAGAGAGCTGGCATGGACTCGATGGGCCGATTGGCCTCTTTCTGTGCCGTTATGACTCTGTGACTCTAAGTCAGACTGTCAGTATTATTGCTTTGATTAGCGGCTGACTGTGTGCTGGTACTGACTCGTTGCCTCTTCTTTCAGGCTCACCTTTGGTGATCTGCATTGTGTCTGTTACCTCGGCTTTCGATAGCTATGGCAGCGTAGACAAGTGAGTATTACTGGAGTCACTCTGTTAGATCTGTACAGTACAAAAACCTGCTCTGTCAATCCATCCCAAACCACTGTGTATTAGAACTCATCTCTATCACAGGAAAATGAACGTAGGAACAGGAGGAGGCCATTCAGCCCCTCGAGCCTGTTCCGCCATTTAAATTAGATCATGGCTGATCGGTACCTTAACTCCATCCACCCGCCTTGGTTCCGTATCCCTTAATACCCTTACCCAACAAAAATCTATCAATCTCAGTTTTGAAATTTTCAGTTGACCCCCAGCCTCAACTGCTTTTTGGGGGAGAGAGTTCCAGATTTCCACCACCCTTTGTGTGAAGAAGTGCTTCCTGACATCACCCCTGAACGGCCTGGCTCTAATTTTAAGGTTCTGCCCCCTTGTTCTGGACTCCCCCCACCAGAGGAAATAGTTTCTCTCGATCGACCCGATCAACTCCTTTAATCATCTGAAACACCTCGATTAGATCACCCCTCAATCTCCTAGACTCAGCTCTCTCTATGTAACACTCATTAGCGTTATGATGTTGTGATAAAGTCACTGCTGTTGCAGTTCTTCAATAAAAGGATTCGAAAACACTTCCCATTTTCTGCTCTTCTTGCTTTATCTCTCCTTGATACCAACATTAGATCCATTCACATTGCTGTTCGCCACTTCTGTGTTATTTTGGAAAGTTGACCCCTATCTTTTCTGATGCCGAAGGTTAATGGACATTGCCACGGAGTTTAGTTCCGATGCGTCTTGTGAACAGGCTTTCCAAGTGATTTGAGTTTCCTCAGACGGTGCCCAGCTGTTATAAATCACACCATTTATTCTCACCTGCTCCAATTAATTCATTGTGACTTAAACCAGGCCGGACTAATCACTTCCTCCTTTGACTAATTATTGCATTCGCCCTGTTTGCATTTGGCTATTTCAAGCCATCTCTTGGGTACGACATGCTATCCTTACAATGATGGAGCTTCAGTCATTGACGGGAAATCCTTTTCATGCTTTAAAGCAAGATCGGAAGGACCTATTTCCCTAATAACCAGGGGACATAGAAACATAGAAGATAGGAGCAGGAGTAGGCCATTCGGCCCCTCGAGCCTGCTCCGCCATTCGATGAGATCATGGCTGATCATCCAAATCCATAGATTGAAAGTAATTGGTAGAAGGATTAGAGGGGAGTTGAGGAGAACTGTTTTCACACAGAGGGTGGTGGGGGTCTGGAACTCACTGCCTGAAAGGGTGATAGAGGCAGAAACCCTCATCGCATTTAAACAGTACTTGGATATGCACTTGAAGTGCCGTAACCTACAGGGCTACGGACCAAAAGCTGGAAAGTGGGATCAGGCTGGAGAGCTCTTTTTCAGCCGGCACTGACACAATGGGTCGAATGGCCTCCTTCTGTGCCGTAAACTTCTATGATTCTCTGATAATGAATAAATTAAACAAAAATTCTTGCATTTTTGAACAGGGTGGAAGATATAAAGAGTAGCGTACCAATGCAGCCAGTTAATATTTCAATTATTATTCCCTTTAAAAGGGTGCAAGATAGCTATAGAATAACTGTAGATCAAATTATTGAAACCCTGTAGAGTATAACTCCAGTCCGTTATGACCATAAGAATGGAACCCAACAGGTTGGGTTGAGGAATGTGAGACTCATGCCCACTGGATTTGTCTTTCTTGGACATTCTGCATCTGGTTTGTCTCTCAGAGGATTGCATAAACTGAGGTCCCCGGTTTGACCTCTGACCCAAGCTGACTGATCTCAACTGGAGTGACCCCAGAGGAGCGACAGCTCCAGTGTACAGAGAGGGGGGAAAATATCAGGTTGGATTTCCTGCACCCAGTTCCTGTCCAGTGACCCCTTCTAGAAAGTACACGAGTGCAGGTTGGGTTCAGTTATGATGTTCCAGACTCCCACATAATGAACAGATACATGGATAAGAAAAGGAGGGAAGTGGGGTGAGAGCTGGGTTATAAATCTCATAACATAGAATGACATAGAATGTACAGCACAGAAACAGGCCATTCGGCCCCACTGGTCCGTGCCGGTGTTTCTGCTCCACACGAGCCTCCTCCCACCCCTCTTCATCTCACGCCATCAACATATCCTTCGATTCCTTTCTCCCTCCTGTGTTTATCCAGCTTCCCCTTAAATGTATCTCTGCTATTCACCTCAACCACTCCCTGTGGTAGCGAGTTCCACATTCTCACCACTCTCTGGGTAAAGAAGTTTCTCCTGAATTCCCTATTGGATTTATTAGTGACTATCTTATATTGATGGCCCCTAGTTTTGGACTCCGTCCCCCCCCACCTCCCCCCCCCCGACGTGGAAACATCTTCTCTAACTCTACCCTATCGAACTCCTTCATAATCTTAAAGACCTCTACCTTCTCTTTGCTAGAGAAAGGAGCCCCAGCCTGTTCAGTCTGCTAGATAACTGGGAGATGAGAGACACCAGCACGAAATGTTTGAGTTGTTGTGCATGCACTTTGCAACATATCTTGTTCTGGTCTGGTGCCAGTCAAGTCTCTTGACATAATATTTGATCAGTGAGATTAAATGTATCGATCGGTAATGAACTGTCTCTACACTCCGCTTCCTGCTTGGGTTTTCTCGACACACTCCACAAGTTAATGACTCTGTGAGAACACTAATTACCCAGCGTCACTTTGCTGCAGAGTCATTTCAAACTCTAACATAAAAGCCGGTGAAGAATGGCTGGAAGGTTGGCAGCCATGGATAATACAATTGGTGCAGTGGGAGTCGTGCATCAGATATGCAAACAGCTTCGAAACTTTGATCATTTTATCACGGTTGGTTTGACTCTATCAAGTGCCTTCAAAGTACCTTGTGTGAATAAACCTTTTGAACGTTAATGAAATCAGAAACTAATAGGAGTGAGACAGCACAGAGGCATGAACATTAGCTGAGTTCATAGAATCTCACAGCACAGGAGGAGGCCATTCGGCCCATCCTGCCTGTGCCGGCTCTTTGAAAGAGCTCTCCAATTAGTCCCACTCCCCCTGCTCTTTCCCCCATAGCCCTGCAAATTTTTCCTTTTCAAGTATTTATCCAATTCCCTTTTTGAAAGTTACTGTTGAATCTGCTGCAGCCGCCCTTTCAGGCAGCGCATTCCAGATCACAACAACTCACTGTGTAAAAAAAAATCTCTCCTCATCTCTCCTCTGGTATTTTTGCCAATTATCTTCAATCTGTGTCCTCTGGTTACCGACCCTCCTGCCAAAAAGAAAGATCTCAGGATGTCCCAAAGTGCTTTACAGCCAATGAAGTACTTTTTGAGTGTAATCACTGTTGTAATGTAGGAATCATAGCAGCCAATTTACGCACAGCAAGCTCCCACAAACAGCAATGTGATAATGACCAGATAATCTGTTTTTTGTGATGTTGAGGTATAGATATTGGCCCCAGGACACTGGAGAGAACTCCCTTGCTCTTCTTCAACATAGTACCATGGGACCTTTTACTTTCACCTCGGAGAGCAGACGGGGCCTCGGTTTAATATCTCATCCGAAAGACGGCACCTCCGACAGTGTAGCACGCCTTCAGTACTGCCCCTCCGACAGTGCAGCACGCCTTCAGTACTGACCCTCCGACAGTGCGGTGCTCCCTCAGTACTGCCCCTCCGACAGTGCGGCGCTCCCTCAGTACTGCCCCTCCGACAGTGCGGCGCTCCCTCAGTACTGCCCCTCCGACAGTGCGGCGCTCGCTCAGTACTGCCCCTCCGACAGTGCGGCACTCCCTCAGTACTGACCCTCCGACAGTGCGGCGCTCCCTCAATACTGCCCCTCCGACCGTGCGGCGCTCCCTCAGTACTGCCCCTCCGACAGTGCGGCGCTCCCTCAGTACTGCCCCTCCGACAGTGCGGTGCTCCCTCAGTACTGCCCCTCCGACAGTGCGGCGCTCCCTCAGCACCGCCCCTCCGACAGTGCGGCTCTCCCTCAGTACTGCCCCTCCGACAGTGCGGCGCTCCCTCAGTACTGCCCCTCCGACAGTGCGGCGCTCCCTCAGTACTGCCCCTCCGACAGTGCGGCGCTCCCTCAGTACTGCCCCTCCGACAGTGCGGCGCTCCCTCAGTACCGCCCCTCCGACAGTGCAGCGCTCCCTCAGTACTGACCCTCCGACAGTGCGGCGCTTCCTCAGTACTGCCCCTCCGACAGTGCGGCGCTCCCTCAGTACTGTCCCTCCGACAGTGCGGCGCTCCCTCAGTACTGCCCCTCCGACAGTGCGGCGCTCCCTCAGTACTTCCCCTCCGACAGTGCAGCACTCCCTCAGTACTGTGCCTCCGACAGTGCAGCACTCCCTCAGTACTGCACTGGGAGTGTCAGCCTAGATTTTCGTGCTCAAGTCTCTGGAGTGGGATTTGAACCCACAACCTTCTGACTCAGAGGCGAGAGAGAGAGAGAGAGAGAGAGTGCGACCCACTGAGCCACAGCTGACACCCTTGGAAACAGTTTCTCCTTATTTACTCTATCAGGTATCATGAGTTGCTGTGATATGCAAACTTGTACCCCTGATGGTCTTTGGGTTGCATGTTTTACAAGAAGGGAACTAATTTTCAGGGCTATGGGTGAGTGTCTCACCTCCTGACTCCCCAAAGCCTTTCCACCATCTACAAGGCACAAGTAAGGAGTGTGATGGAATACTCTCCACTTGCCTGGATGAGTGCAGCTCCAACAACACTCAAGAAGCTCGACACCATCCAGGACAAAGCAGCCTGCTTGATTGGCACCCCATCCACCACCTTAAACATTCACTCCCTCCACCACCGGCGTACCGTGGCTGCAGTGTGTACCATCTACAAGATGCACTGCAGCAACTCGCCAAGGCTTCTTCGGCAGCACCTCCCAAACCCGCGACCTCTTCCACCTAGAAGGACAAGGGCAGCAGGCGCATGGGAACAACACCACCTCCAAGTTCCCGTCCAACTCACACACCATCCTGACTTAGTAGTATATCGCCGATCCTTCATCGTCGCTGGGTCAAAATCCTGGAACTCGCTCCCTAACAGCACTGTGGGAGCACCTTCACCACACGGACTGCAGCGGTTCAAGAAGGCGGCTCACCACCATCTTCTCAAGGGCAACTAGGGATGGGCAATAAATGCTGGCCTTGCCAGCGACGCCCACATCCCAGGAACGAATAAAAAAAAATCTAATCTTGATATCTTAAATAATCAGCAGTTTGGGACGCTTGTTTGTTGGGGGGGTGGGGGGGGGGGGGGTGGGCGGCGGTGCGGGGAGGGGATGTGCTGACCTGCACATTTGTCTAATTTGAGCACTGCTTTTAAAGCAAGATTCTCAATTCCCACTTAGGTGTCAGCCGTGGCTCAGTGGGCAGCACAACGTCTCTGAGTCAGAAGGTCGTAGGTTCAAGTCCCGCTCCAGAGACTTGAGCACATAAAGCTAGGCTGACACTCCCAGTGCAGTGCTGAGGGAGCGCTGCACTGTCGGAGGGGCCGTCTTTCAGATGAGATGTTAAACCGAGGCCCCGTCTGCTCTCTCAGGTGGACGTAAAAGATCCCACGGCACTATTTCGAAGAAGAGCAGGGGAGTTCTCCCTGGTCTCCTGGTCAATATTTATCCCTCAACCAACATCACTAAAAACAGATGATCAGGGCATTATCACATTGCTGTTTGTGGGATCTTGCTGTGTGCAATTGGCTGCCACGTTTCCTACATTACAACAGCGACTATACTTCATTGGCTGTAAAGCGCTTTGAGACGTCCGGTGGTTGTGAAAGGCGCTATAGAAATGTAAGTCTTTCTTTTCTTTCTCAATGGTCAGAACAGAACCCTGCTTTTCAACCATTCCACAGACCCAGTAGCAGTGTGTACCTTGGGCTATTTGGCCATGTGTTTTGCACAGAACCGTCTCAATCTCAGTCCTAACCACAACAGAGTTTGATTAAGAACGTTTCACTGCTGTCCTTGTTCCTCTGTATGTCTGTCTGAACCTGAGATTTATGATGGCTGAGGTGGATTTCCTGGATTGATAACATTTATCCAGGTGATTTATGAATGAACGAGACCAGTGTGTGATGAATTGCAGCTTATTCCAGCTCCTTTCTCACGGTACATCTTACACACCTCCCTTCACTGGCAGCCTGTCATAATGTCAACCTTTTATTAACCTTGATGTGGAGATGCCGGTGTTGGACTGGGGTGGACAAAAGTGAGAAGTCGCACAACACCAGGTTATAGTCCAACAGTTTTATTTGAAATCACAAGCTTTCGGAGCGGCTGCTCCTTCGTCAGGTGAAGTGAAGAAATACCTGAAATGGTTCCTATTCAAAGATTCGGGGGGGCGGGGAGGGGGGGGCAGTGTTTTTTTTAATTAAGGAGCTGACTGATATCTGTCGTTATCGTGTAATATAATTGGACGGAGAGGGTGAGTCGCTGTGTTCCGTTGAATGTTAGAAGAACGTAAGCTGGGAGTTTCCGCTCAACAACAACTTGTATTTACACAGCGCCGTTAACATAGTAAAACGTCCCAAGGCGCTTCACAAGAGCGATTATCAAACAAAATTTAACACCGAGCCACATAAGGAGAAATTAGGACAGGTGACCAAAAACCTGGTCAAAGAAGTAGGTCTTAAGAGCGTCTTAAAGGAGGAGAGAGAGGTAGCGAGGCGGAGAGGTTTAGGGAGGGAATTCCAGAGCTTGGGGCCCAGGCAGCTGAAGGCACGGCCGCCAAGGCGCTATATAAATACAAGTTTTTGTCGTTGATTCTGCCTCTTGCCTTACTTGTTGAGCATGGATGCTTCAATACACAAGTGGAGCTTTTGCCTGTACTCGTTTTTTTGCATCGTCCCAAACACTTGTTTTTGAAAATTTCCCACCGTTTCGTTGAATACTTCTCGCTGTTCAAAAGGCCACGGGATTGAAACTCCAGCCGCTCAGGGGCTTGTGTCGCGACACGGAGAGCTCGGTTCAGGCAGCAAGGGGCAGCAGTGTCGTTTATTGCTGCGAGACAAATAGGGACAAGTTTCATTACTAAACCAAGTTTATGTAACTGCCTCCTTGCCTTGTGCAGCCTTGTAATCTACTGAATTGTTCTTTCTCACCGTGCGATAGGTGAATACCAAGAGTGTGTGCAATTCTAAATAATACATTCACGTTCCACAGGCCAGCCCAGAGCTAGAGAGCGGCAGCACTTGTGTGTGTGATGTCAATCATTAAATATTTCTCACCTGTGGGATCAATTTTTAATGTTTCTTTTTCATTATTGCCAAGTCAAGGTGAAGTGCCTTGGCTTATCCGTCTCCGTGGTTTTATTTTGCATCTTTGTTCGATTTGCAGGGAGCGTAGCACGCACTGAGAATTCTACATTCTCAAATGCATTCCCAGCGTTTTCTGTCTGTTCATCGCCGCTCAGTTCATGCAAGTAAAATAGAAAAGTCTTGAGTTGGAATAAAACATCCCAGAAGGTCTAATAGGTTAGGCTGCTATTTGTAAGGAATACATTGCTAATTAAATCTGAGGCTTTGCTTAAGCTCCAATTAACTGGAAAGAAACATTCCCTTGTTACACCTTGATCAGTGTGAATGAGACACATTCTTCTTCTTAGGCAGTCCCTCGGAGCCGAGGATGACTTGCTTCCACACTAAAAATGAGTTCTCAGGTGACTGATGAGTCCAATGCGGGACCTACAGTCTCTGTCACGGGTGGGGCAGACGGTGGTTGAAGGGGCGGGTGGGTGGGGTGCTTGGGTTGACGTGCGCTCCTTGCGCTGCCTGCGCTTGGCTTCCGCTTGCTCCCGGCGAAGAGACTCGAGGTATTCGGCGCCTTCCCGAATGCTTCTCCTCCACTTTGTGTGGTCTTGGGCCAGGGATTCCCAGGTGTCGGTGGGGATGTTGCACTTTTTCAAGGAGGCTTTGAGGGTGTCCTTGAAGCATTTCCTCTGCCCACCTGGGGTTCTCTTGCCATGTCGGAGCTCCGAGTAGAGCGCTTGTTTTGGGAGTCTCGTATCGGGCATGCGGACGATGTGACCCGTCCATCGGAGCTGATCGAGCGTGGTCAAAGCTTCGATGCTGTGGATGTTGGCCTGAGTGAGAACACTGACGTTGGTGCACCTATCCTGCCAATAGATTTGCAGGATCTTGCGGAGGCAGCATTGGTGGCACCTCTCCAGTGCTTTGAGGTGCCTGCTGTACATGGTCCATGTCTCTGAGGCATACAGGAGGGCGGGTATTACTACTGCTCTGTAGACCATGAGCTTGGTGCCGGGTTTGAGGTCCTGGTCTTCAAACACTCTCTTCCTCAGGCGACTGCACTGGCACACTGAAGGCAGTGTTGGACTTCGTCATCGACGTCTGCCCTTGTTGATAGTAGGCTCCCGAGGTATGGAAAGTGGTCCATGTTTTCCAAGGCCTTGTCGTGGATTTTGATAATCGGGGGGCAGAACTGTGTGGCGGGGGCAGGTTGGTAGAGGACCTTTGTCTTACGGATGTTTAGTGTAAGGCCCATGCTCTCGTATGCTTCGGTGAAGGTGTTAACGATGGTTTGGAGTTCAACCTCCGAGTGTGCGCAGACGCAAGCGTCGTCTGCATACTGTAATTCGATGACAGAGGAAGGGACGACCTTGGATCTGGACTGGAGGCGACGGAGGTTGAACAGTTTCCTGTTTGTTCTGTAAATTAGCTCCACTCCAGCGGGGACCTTACTGAGGGTGAGATGGAGCAATGCAGCAAGGAAGATCGAGAAGAGCGTTGGTGCAATGACACAGCCTTGCTTGACCCCAGTCCGTACATGAATTGGGTTTGTGGTGGAACCGTTGGTCAGGATCACGGCTTGCATGTCGTCGTGAAGCAGGCGGAGGATGGTGACAAACTTTTGAGGGCAGCCGAATTTGAGGAGGACACTCCATAATCCCTCATGGTTGACAGCGTCAAAGGCCTTTGTGAGGTCAAAGAAGGCCATGTACAGCGGTTGGCGCTGTTCCCTGCATTTCTCTTGTAATTGGCGCGCAGTGAAGATCATGTCCATTGCGCCCCTTAGTGGACGGAATCCGCATTGCGACTCTGGGAGGAGCTCTTCAGCCACTGGGAGAAGGCGATTGAGGAGGATTCTTGCGATGACTTACCCTGTGGCAGACAGCAGGGAAACTCCTCTGTAGTTACCGCAATTGGACTTGTCACCTTTCTTGAAGTTGGTCACAATTACGGCGTCTCTGAGATCCCCTGGCATGCTCTCCTCCTTCCAGATAAGAGAAATGAGTTCATGAATTCGCGCCAGTAGTGCTTCTCTGCCATGCTTTAGCGCCTCGGCAGGGATTCCATCTGCTCCTGAGGCCTTGTTGTTCTTTGTCAGATGGCATTTTCAACCTCATGCCAGGCTGGTTGAACATTCCCTTGTTACACCTTGATCAGTGTGAATGAGACACATTAAGGAGTGGTCACTCACTCTCACTGCCTGGGTTGTGCTTGCTGTTATCAGTTATGCTTTAGTTTCCTCTGAGGACAACACTATGGAAGCCCAACATACACTGTGTCCCTCCTAGGAACAGGAGGCCATTCAGCCCCTCGATCCCACTCCATTCAATTAGAGCATGGCTGATCTGCTTCCCCGCCTTTGCTCCATATCAGGGAGGGGGAGTGAGGAGAAGGGGGAGGCGGAGGGAGGGGAGAATGGGGGGAGGAGGCAATGGGGGAAGGGGGAGTGAGGTGGAGTGATGGGGCGAGGGAGGCGGAGGGAGGGGAAGCTGGAGGGAGGGGATTGGGAGGAGGGGGAGGGAGAGGGGGTGGCGATGGAGAGGGGGCGAGGGGACAATGGGGGAGAGGGAGTGAGGTGGAGTGATGGGGCAAGAGAGGTGGAGGGGGATGGGAGGAGGGGGAGGGGAGCAGGGGGCGGGAGAGTTGAGAGTGAGTGTGGGCATGGGGGTGGCGGAGGGGAGGGGGCGAGGGGGTAGGGAGCGAGGGTGAGTGAGGGGGTGGCGGAGGGGGGAGGGGGTGGGGGTGGCGGAGGGGGGAAGGGGGAGCGAGGGTGAGTGAGGGGGTGGGGGTGGCGGAGGGGGGAGGGAGCGAGGGTGAGTGAGGGGGTTGTGGAGGGGGGTAGGGAGCAAGGGTGAGTGAGGGGGTGGGGGTGGCGGAGGGGGCGAGGGAGGGAGCGAGGGTGAGTGAGGGGGTTGTGGAGGGGGGTAGGGAGCGAGGGTGAGTGAGGGGGTGGGGGTGGCGGAGGGGGCGAGGGGGTAGGGAGCGAGGGTGAGTGAGGGGGTGGGGGTGGCGGAGGGGGGGAGGGAGGGGATGGGGTGGGGAGGGAGGGAGCGAGTGTGGGTGAGGGGGTGGGGGTAGTGGAGGGGGGAGGGAGGGAGCGAGGTTGAGTGTGGGGGTGGGGGTGGTGGAGGGGGAGGGGGGGGAGCGAGGATGAGTGAGGGGGTGGGGGTGGCGGAGGGGGCGAGGGGGTAGGGAGCGAGGGTGAGTGAGGGGGTGGGGGTGGCGGAGGGGGGGAGGGAGGGAGGGGATGGGGTGGGGAGGGGGGGAGCGAGGGTGAGTGAGGGGGTGGGGGTAGTGGAGGGGGGAGGGAGGGAGCGAGGGTGAGTGTGGGGGTGGGGGTGGTGGAGGGGGAGGGGGGGAGCGAGGGTGAGTGAGGGGGTGGGGGTGGTGGAGGGGGAGGGGGGGAGCGAGGGTGAGTGAGGGGGTGGGGGTGGCGGAGGGGGGGAGCGAGGGTGAGTGAGGGGGTGGGGGTGGCGGAGGGGGGAGCGAGGGTGAGTGAGGGGGTGGGGGGTGGCGGAGGGGGGGAGGGGGGAGTGAGGGTGAGTGAGGGGGTGGGGGTGGTGGAGGGGGGGAGGGGGGGAGCGAGGGTGAGTGAGGGGGTGGGGGGTGGCGGAGGGGGGAGCGAGGGTGAGTGAGGGGGGTGGGGGTGGCGGAGGGGGGAGCGAGGGTGAGTGAGGGGGTGGGGGTGGCGGAGGAGGGGAGGGGGGAGCGAGGGTGAGTGAGGGGGTGGGGGTGGCGGAGGGGGGGAGGGGGGGGAGGGGGGGAGCGAGGGTGAGTGAGGGGGTGGGGGGTGGCGGAGGGGGGAGCGAGGGTGAGTGAGGGGGTGGGGGTGGCGGAGGGGGGGAGGGGGGGAGCGAGGGTGAGTGAGGGGGTGGCGGAGGGGGAGAGGGGGGGAGGGGGGGAGCGAGGGTGAGTGAGGGGGTGGGGGTGGCGGAGGGGGGGAGGGAGGGAGCGGTGAGGAGGACAAGTGGCTCCTACGGAGAAGTAGATGCAGCGTGTGTGTGTCAGTGTGTGTTGTGATGCCATTACCTGTGTGGGTTTCTGTGTTGGCTCCAAACTGAAGCTCCCGTGGTCTTACGGGGTTGGCATGGTAATTACCTGCCGGTTCTCAGTTGGCCAGAGAGAAGGAATTACCCCGTGATTCAGCTGGGATTTTCATGTCATAATTAAACTACCAAGGGTGAAAACATGGTGCGAAATTCCCAGCAGAAAACAGGCAAAGCCCTTCTCCTGGTCGCTGCGATCTAGGACAGCGGGGAGAACTCCCCTGTTCTTCTTCAAAGTAGTGCCATGGGATCTTTTACATCCACCTGAGAGAGTAGATGGGGCCTCAGTTTAACGTCTCATCCGAAAGTCGGCCCCTCCGACACTGCGGCGTTCCCTCAGTACTGCCCCTCCAACAGTGCGGCGCTCCCTCAGTACTGCCCCTCTGACAGTGCGGCGTTCCCTCAGTACTGCCCCTCTGACAGTGCGGCGTTCCCTCAGTACTGCCCCTCCGACAGTGCGGCGCTCCCTCAGTACTGCCCCTCCGACAGTGCAGCGCTCCCTCAGTACTGCCCCTCTGACAGTGCAGCGCTCCCTCAGTACTGCCCCTCCGACAGTGCGGCACTCCCTCAGTACTGCCCCTCCGACAGTGCAGCACTCCCTCAGTACTGCCCCTCCAACAGTGCGGCGCTCCTTCAGTACCGCCCCTCCGACAGTGCGGTGCTCCCAGTACTGCCCCTCCGACAGTGCGGCGCTCCCTCAGTACTGCCCCTCCGACAGTGCGGCGCTCCCTCAGTACTGCCTGTCCAACAGTGCAGCACTCCCTTAGTACTGCCCCTCCGAAAGTGTGGCACTCGCTCAGTACTGCCCCTCCGACTGTGCGGCGCTCCCTCAGTACTGCCCCTCCGACTGTGCGGCGCTCCCTCAATACTGCCCCTCCGACAGTGCGGCACTCCCTCAGTACTGCCCCTCTAACGGCGCGGCGCTCCCTCAGTACTGCCCCTCCGACAGTGCGGCGCTCCCTCAGTACTGCCCCTCCAACAGTGCAGCGCTCCCTCAGTACTGCCCCTCCAACAGTGCGGCGCTCCCTCAGTACTGCCCCTCTGACAGTGCGGCGCTCCCTCAGTACTAAAGTATCAGCCTAGATTTTGTATTCTGGAGTGGAGCCAGAATCTTCTAACTCAGAGACGAGAGTGCTACCCACTGAGCTACGGCCGACACCGTGGAATGGAAATGAAAATGGAGAGTGGTGTATAACGGGCGACTGAATTGATATTCCCCGTTCTACTCTATCACCCAATGACAACAGTATGAACACTGAGAATAAGCCATGATGGGGAGATGCCGGTGTTGGACTGGGGTGGACAAAAGTGAGAAGTCGCACAACACCAGGTTATAGTCC
This sequence comes from Squalus acanthias, assembly GCA_030390025.1. Taxonomy (NCBI): domain Eukaryota; kingdom Metazoa; phylum Chordata; class Chondrichthyes; order Squaliformes; family Squalidae; genus Squalus; species Squalus acanthias. The sequence goes on along the minus strand of JASTWF010001961.1, from coordinate 4,898 downwards.
AACAGTTTTATTTGAAATCACAAGCTTTCGGAGCGCTGCTCCTTCGTCAGGTGAAGTGAAGGAATACACTGTATTGGCTCTAATTTTAAGGTATTCCGTCACTTCACCTGACGAAGGAGCAGCCGCTCTGAAAGCTTGTGATTTCAAATAAAACTGTTGGACTATCACCTGGTGTTGTGCGACTTCTCACTGATAATAAGGACATAGGAACATAAGAATTAGGAGCAGCAGTTGGCCATAGGCTATCGAGCCTGCTTCGCCATTCAATAAGATCATGGCTGATCATCGACCTCAACTCCACTTTCCCGCCCGATCCCCAACTGGTCGGTAACAGCTCTTTGGGACTTGCCCAGACTGTGATTGCTGGTGTAACTTTATTCTTCTGTAAGCACAACTTGATCCTGTGGTTCATTTTCTCTGTTTCTCCTGCAGTTGCTGGTTGTCTATTGAAAGAGGAGCCATCTGGGCATTCGTAGCCCCTGCACTGTTTGTGGTTGTGGTAAGTGAGACTCCTGAATCGCACTGATCCAATGCCAGAGTGCAAACGGCTGAGTGCACACACTGAGCATTTATTTGCTCTCTGTATAATTGTAGCAGTTCCGATAGGAATGGCGTTTATAGAGAATCTGGGGGAAAGAAGAAATTTTAATAGGATAATAGAAGCTTTCTTCCCGTGCTTTGAGGGCCTGAGACTGTAGAACGGCCGCCGATATTTGGAATATGACTTTGAACTCTTTCCAGCTCTATAAACAAACTCCTTTTTGCATTTTTAATTAGCTCCTGATTTCTTTATGGAAACACTCCGATCTCGAATAATCCAGCAATTAAGATAATTGACAAAAGAACCAGAGGGGAGATGAGGACAAATGTTTCTTTAACGCAGCGAGTTGTTGTGATCTGGAATGCGCTGCCTGAAAGGGCGGTGGAAGCAGATTCAATAGTAACTTTCAAAAGGGAATTCGATAAATACTTGAAAAGGAAAAATTTGCAGGGCTCTGGGGAAAGAGCGGGGGGAGTGGGACTAATTGGAGAGAATCTTTCAAAGAGCCTCCACAGGCACGATGGGCTGAATGGCCTCCTCCTGTGCGGTAAGTTTCTCTGATTACTGAAGCTTTCCTTCCTGTGCTTTGTTGGCCTGAGATTGTAGAATGTCCATTGATGTTTGGAATATGACTTTGAACTCTTTCCAACTCCATAAACAATCTCCTTTTTGCAATTAATTAGCTCCTGATTTCTTTTTGCAAACACAGCGATCTTAAATCTTTAGCACAAGAGGTGGCCAATTGACCATTTTTGCCTGCGCTGATTCAGGCCCCTCTCAGGAACTGAGTTTGCATAATCCCATTTTTTTGGTTGGAGAGTCGAGAACCAGGGGGTCATAGTCTCAGGATAAGGGGTCGACCATTTAAGACTGAGATGAGGAGGAAATTCTTCACCCAAAGGGTTGTGAATCTTTGGAATTCTCTGCTCCAGAGGGCTGTGGAGGCTCAGTCGTTGAGTATATTCAAGACTGAGATCGATAGATTTTTGGACTCTAGGGGAATCGAGGGATATGGGGAAATCCCACCACCACCTTCTCAGGGCAACTGGGGACGGGCAAGGAATGCCGTCCTTGCCAGCGACGCTCAGATCCCGAGAATTAATTAATACAATTAAAGTTTGTATAGGACCCTGATCAGGCTGCACTTAGAGTATTGTGAACAGTTCTGGTCTCCACACTATAAATAGGACATAGAAACACTGGAGAAAGTGCAAAAAAGATTAACAAGGATGGTACCAGAACTGAGAGATGACAGCTATCAGGAAGGATTGAACTTTGGAAAAGAGAAGACTTAGAGGAGACCTGATCGAGGTCTTTAAAATTACGAGTGGGTTGGACAGGGTCGATGTGGAGAGAATGTTTCCACTTGTGGGAGAATCCAAAACTCGGGGCCATAGATACAAGATAGTCACTAATAAATCCAATAGAGAAATGAGGAGAAATTTCTTTACTCAGAGAGTGGTGAGAATGTGGAACTTGCTACCACAGGGAGTGGGTGAGGCAAATAGTTTAGATGCTTTCAAAAGGAAACTGGACGAGTACACGAGAAAAAAGGGAATCGAGAGATATGCTGAAAGGCTGGGATGAGGTCGATGGAATGGGAGGAGAGTCGTGTGGAGTATAAACACCAGCACAGACTAGTTGGGGCGAATGGCCTGTTTCTGCACTGTGATTCCATGTGATTCTCTGTAAAGTGTGGTTGTGTCTGGTACAGTGGAGGGAAGGGCCACTCCATTAGACACAGGCGCATAATGGCTACAATACTGCCTTCCCTCTACTGTTCCAGCTACAGGCAAAGCTGTGGCAACTAATGAACGTGTTACCCCAACAGCGTTCAGCATCAGTAAGAACGCAACTAATGGGATAGAAGTAACACAGACACTGGTGCTCTGTCAGTGTTATATAGCTGGGTTTCTGGGCTTCAGATCCTCAGAAGACACAATCCCAAAAGCTTGGTCAAAGAGGAAGGTTTTAAGGAACATCTTAAAGGAGGAGAGAGAGGCGGAGAGGTTTAGGGAGGGAATTCCAGAGCTTAGGACCCAGGCAGCTGAAGGCACGGCCGCCAATGCACAAGAGGCCAGAATTGGAGGAGCGCAGATATCTCGGATTGTTGTAGGGCTGGAGGAGATTACAGAGATAGGGAGGGGTGAGGACATGGAGGGATCGCCCCTGCTCTTCTTCGAAATAGTGTCATGGGAACTTTTACGCCCACCTGAGAGAGCAGACGGGGCCTCGGTTTAACGTCTCATCCGAAAGACGGCACATCCGACAGTGCAGCACTCCCTCAGTACTGCACTGGGAGTGTCAGCCTCAATTTTGTGCTCAAGTCCATGAAGTCCCTCAGCGTCATTAAAAAAACAGATTATCTGGACATTATCACATTGCTGTATGTGGGATCTTGCTGTGTACAAATGGACTGCTGTGTTTCCTACATTACAACAGTGACTACACTTCAAAAGTATTTCATTGGCTGTAAAGCGCTTTGGAACATTCTGAGGTTGTGAAAGGTGCTGTAGAAATGCGAGTCAGAACATAAGAACATAAGAAATAGGAGCAGGAGTCGGCCATTCGGCCCTTCGAGCCTGTTCCACAATTCAACAAGATCATTGCTGATCTTCTACCTCAACTCCACCTCCCCGCACAATCCCCATATCCCTTAATTCCCTTAGTTCCCAAAAATTTATCGATCTCTGTCTTGAATATACTCAACGACTGAGCATCCACAGCCCTCTGGGGTAGAGAATTCCAAAGATTCACCACCCTCTGAGTGAAGAAATTTCTCATCTCAGTCCTAAATGGCCGACCCCTTATTCTGAGACTGTGACCCCGTGTTCTGGATTCCCCAGCCAGGGGAAACATTTTCTCAGCATTAACCCTGTCAAACCCTGTAAGAATTTTGTATGTTTCAATGAGATCACCTCTCATTCTTCTAAACTCTAGGGAATATGGGCCTAGTCCACTTAATCTCTCCTCATAGGGCAATCCCCTCATCCCAGGAACCAGTCTGGTGAACCTTCGTTGCGCTCCCTCCAAGGCGAGTATGTCTTTCCTTAGGTAAGGAGACCAGAACTGTACACAATACTCCAAGTGTGGTCTCACCAATTCCCTGTATAATTGTGGTAAGACTTCTTTACTCTTATACTCTAATCCCTTTGTAACAAAAGCTAACACACCATTTGCTTTCCTAATTGCTTGCTGTACCTGCATCTTAACTTCGTGTGATTCATGTACAAGGACACCCAGGTCCCTCTGAATGCAAACGTTTCCCAGTATCTCACCATTCAAAAACTATTCTGCTTTTTTGTTTTTCCTACCAAAGTGGATAACTTCACACTTCCCCACATTGTATTCCATTTGCCATATTCTTGACAACTCAGTCAACCTGTCTATATCTCTCTGCAGCCTCTCTGCATCCTCCTCACAGCTTACTTTCCCATCTAACTTTGTATCATCAGTTAACTTGGATACATGATGCGGAGATGCCGGTGTTGGACTGGGGTGGACAAAAATGAGAAGTCGCACAACACCAGGTTATAGTCCGGGTTTCAGGTTTCAGTTTTTAAAAAAAGTAAAAAGCTTAACTGCAGACTGCAGCATTTGACACGTTGGACCCCCTGTGACCCCACCTCATTGTCTTAGCTGTACTCTGCTGTGTTTTTGATGTAATGCCTCCCTGACGGATTGTATCTCTGCAGACACATTGTTCTCTGTCTATATATACTTTGTAACCGATTTGTATTCCTTTACTTCACCTGACGAAGGAGCGGCGCTCCGAAAGCTTGTGATTTCAAATAAAACTGTTGGACTATAACCTGGTGTTGTGCGACTTCTCAACTTGGATACATTACACTCAGTCCCTTTATCTAAATCATTGATATAGATTGTAAATAGCTGAGACCCAGCACTGACCCTTGCGGTACCCCGCTAGTTACAGCCTGCCAACCCGAAAAAGTCCCGTTTATTCCTACTCTCTGTTTTCTGTCCATTAACCAATCCTCTCTCCCTGCTAATATATTACCCCCAATCCCATGAGCCCTAATTTTGTGACAGAGGGATGGGATGGAGAAGGGGGGTGGGCAGATAAAAGGCAGGGAAACTACCACAGGTCCAGGTGTAATTTATTCATTCATTCTTTCTCTCTTTCTTTCTCTCTTTCTCTCTTTCTTTCTCTCTCTCTCCCTCCGTCACATTCCCCCCCATTCTCTCTATTTTCCAATACTGCACTAAATCCCCAGAACCATCCTAGTCTTTGCTCTGATGTGTGTTTTCAGACTCACTGGCAGTACAGGTACAAACACATTTTAAAACTGGCAGCTTAGAAAGGTTTAGAAGCAGAGAGAGAGTTTCTGTCACAAAT
>JASTWF010001960.1:0-48271 GCA_030390025.1 Squalus acanthias | reverse complement strand
TGTGAGGAGGATGCCGAGAAACTCCAGGATGATTTGGACAGGTTGGGTGATTGGGCAGATGCATGGCAGATGCAGTATAATGTGGATAAATGCGAGGTTATTCTCTTTGGTGGCAAAAACAGGAAGACAGATTATTAACTGAACAGCAATAGATTGGGAAAAGGGGAAGTGCAACGAGACCTGGGTGTCCTTGTGCACCAGTCGCTGAAGGTAAGCATGCAGGTGCAGCAGGCGGTTAAGAAGGCAAATGATATGTTGGCCTTCATAGCGAGATGATTCGAGTACAGGAACAAGGATGTCTTGCTGCAGTTGTACAGGGCCTTGGTGAGATCACACCTGAGCATTGTGTGCAGTTTTGGTCGCCTTATCTGAGGAAGGATGTTCTTGCCATGGAGGGAGTGCAGCGAAGATTCACCAGACTGATACCTGGGATGGCAGGAATGAAGTATGAAGAGAGATTGGGTCGATTAGGCTTAAATTCGCTAGAGTTTAGAAGAATGAGAGGGGATTTCATTGAAACTTATAAAATTCTAACAGGACTAGACAGACTAGATGCAGGAAGGCTGTTCCCGATGGCGGGGGAGTCCAGAACCAGAGGTCACAGTCTAAGGATAAGGGCTAAACCATTTAGGACAGAGATGAGGAGGAATTTCTTCACCCAGAGAGTGGTGAACCTGTGGAATTCTCTACCACAGAAGGCAGTTGAGGCCAATTCATTAAATATATTCAAGAAGGAGTTAGATATATTTCCAAAGGCTAAAGGGATATGGGGAGAAAGCAGGGACAGGGTACTGAATTTAGATGATCAGCCATGATCTCATTAAATGGCGGAGCAGGCTTGAGGGGTCGAATGGCCAACTCCTGCTCCTATCTTCTCTGATTCTCTGATAACTAAAGCCTCTCATCCGTGGTATAACCTCAGTGAATTGATTCTGCAGCCTCTCTGTGGCCCCGACATCCTTCCTAGTGGAAGATGCTCAAAACTTGTTCTAACTGCAGCCGAACCGATGGTTTTGTTTTCTGCGCCCCATTTATAAAAAACCTCGGGTAACATTTTTAATCCACTTTATAAACTTGTCCTCCAACTTTTAAAGATTTGTGTATCTGATCTCCCTGTAGATTTTAGAGATATTAAGATAACATGGCTAAAATACATTGAATTAAATGTCTGATATAATGTGTATTGTGGGAGAGAGAAGTTTAATCTCAGTTAGAAACTCAAACAGGCCTTTCACTGCAGACAGGTCACCATGGCAACACTGGTAAGACATTCCATTCACTGAATCGACATGTTGGAGTCTGTAATCAGATCAGGGGAAAGAACAGGTTCTGTCTGTTACTAACCACAATGTCAGCTTAAACCACAGTGAGTAACAGAATAGATTACATTATAATGTGTGATGCTTATACGTGTAATTGTGAAACTATAAGAAATAACATCATTAACAGCAGGGGTCCGTTTAGTGATAGAGAAATAAAAACAAAAAATGCTGGAGAGACTCAGCAGGTCAGGCAGCATCTGTGAAGAGAGAAACAGAGTTAACGTTTCAGGTCGATGACCTTTCGTCAGAACATTGTGATCGAGAACATTACTGAAGAAAAGTAACTGCTGGGAACCACTGCACAGGGCGTTAGTGAGACCACACCTGGAGTACTGCGGACAGTTTCACTCTCCTTATTGAAGGAGGGATACACTTGCATTGGAGGCAGTTCAGAGAAGCTTCACGAGGTTGATTCTTCAGTTGAAGGGGTTGTCTTATGAGGAAAGGTTGAGCAGGTTGGGCCGATACTCATTGGAGTTTAGAAGAATGAGGTGATCTTATTGAAACATAAGATTCTGAAGGGGCTTGACAGGGTCGATGCAGGGAGGATGTTTCCCCTCATGGGGGAATCTAGAATGAGGGGGCATCGTCTCAGAATAAGGGGTCACTCATTTAAAACGGAGATGAGGAGGAATTTCTTCTCTGAGGGTCGTGAATCTGTGGAATTCTCTACCCCAGAGAGCTGTAGAGGCTGAGTCATTGATTATATTCAAGGTGGAGATAGACAGATTTTTTAAAAACAGGGGAATCAAGGGTTATGGGGAGCGGGCAGGAAAGTGGAGTTGAGGCCAAGATCAGATCAGCCGTGATCTTATTGAATGGCGGAGCAGGCTCGAGGGGCCGAATGGCCGACTCCTGCTCCTGTTTCTTATGCACCAGGGAAAGTGTCCTTGTAAATCACAGATCAGGGAATTTCCAGCTGTTTTTTCCTTGATTCCTGCCAAAACCCAGCACAGAAGAACATAAGAACATAGGAAATAAGAGCAGGAGTCGGCCATACGGCCCCTCGAGCCTGCTCCGCCATTCAATAAGATCATGGCTGATCATCCACCTCAACTCCACTTTCACACCCGATCTCCATATCCCTTGATTCCCCTAGAGTCCAAAAATCTATCTACCTCAGCATTGAATATACTCAAAGACTGAACATTCACAGCCCTCTGGGGCAGAGAATTCCAAAGATTCACAGCCCTCTGAGTGAAGAAATTCCTCTTCATCTCAGTCTTAAATGGCCGACCCCTTATCCTGAGACTATGCCCCCCAGTTCTAGACACTCCAGCCAGGGGAAATAACCTCTCAGCATCTACCCTGTCAATCCCCTTCAGAATCTTGTATGTTTCAATGAGATCACCTCTCATTCTTCTAAACTCCAGAGAGTATAGGCCCATTCTACACAATCTCTCATCATAGGACAGCCCTCTCATCCCAGGAATCAATCTCGTCAACCTTCGTTGCACCGCCTCCAAGGCATGTATATCCTTCCTTAGATAAGGAGACCAAAACTGTGCACAGTACTCCAGGTGTGGTCTCACCAAGGCCCTGTACAATTGTAGCAAGACTTCCTTACTCTTATACTCCAACCCCTTGCAATAAAGGCCAACATACCATTTGCCTTCCTTATTGCTTGTTGTACCTGCATGCTGGCTTTCTGTGTTTCTTGCACAAGGACACCCAACTCTCTCTGAACACCAACATTTGAAAGTTTCTCACCATTTAAAAAATATTCTGTTTTTCTATTCTTCCTACCAAAGTGAATAACCTCACATTTCCCTACATTATACTCCATCTGCCCCCTTACTGCCCACTCATTTAGTCTATCTATATCCATTTGCAGACTCTTTGTGTTCTCCTCACAGCTTACTGTCCCACCTAGCTTTGTATTGTCAGCAAACTTTGATACATTACACTCGGTCCCTTCATCAAAGTCATTGATATAGATTGTAAATAGCTGAGGCCCCAACACTGATCCTTGCGGAACCCCACTAGTTGCAGCCTGCCAAACTGAAAATGACCCGTTTATCCCTACTCCCTGTTTTCTGCCCGTTAACCAATCCTCTATCCATGCTAATATATTACCCCCAACCCCATGAGCCCATATCTTGTGTAATAACCTTTTATGTGGCACCTTATCGAATGCCTTTTAGAAATCCAAATATACTACATCCACTGGTTCCCCTTTATCTATCCTGCTAGTTACAGCCTCAAAAAACTCTAATAAATTTGTCAAACACGATTTCCCTTTCATAAAACCATGTTGACTCTGCCCAATCATGTTATTATTTTCTCAGTGTCCTGATACCACTTCCTTAACAGTGGATTCCAGCATTTTCCCGACGACTGATGTCAGGTTAACTGGTCTGTCGTTCCCTGTTTTCTCTCTCCCTCCTTTCTTGAATAGCGGGTTTACATTTGCTACCTTCCAATCCGCTGGGACCATTCAAGAATCTGGGGAATTTTGGAAGTTCACAACCAATGCATCCACTATCTCTGCAGCCACCTCTTTTAGAACCCTAGGATGTAGGCCGTCAGGTCATTGGGATTTGTCAGATTTTAGTCCCATTAGTTTCTCTAGTACTTTTTCTCTACTGATGTTAATTAAATAAAATTCCTCCCCCTCATTAGACCCTTGGTTCCCCACAATTTTTGGTCTGCTTTTTGTGTCTTCTACTGTGAAGACAGATACAAAATATTTGTTTAACGTTTCTGCCATTTCCTTATTCCCCATAATAATTCCTCCTGTCTCAGCCTCTGATCGATTGAATCCCTTTCCACATACAGAGCAGTGAACGGATTCTCCCCATTACGAACATGCTGGTGTGTCAGTAGGTGAGATGGGGCAGGCTCGAGGGGCCATATGGCCGACTCTTGCTCCTGATCCTGATCATAGAATCAGAGACATTCACGGCACGGAAGGAGGCCATTTCGGCCCATCGTGTCCGCGCCGGCCGACAAAGAGCCATCCAGCCTAATCCCACTTCCCAGCTCTTGGTCCGTAGCCCTGCAGGTTACGGCTCTCCAGCCTAGTCCCACTTCCCAGCTCTTGGTCCGTAGCCCTGTGGGTTACGGCTCTCCAGCCTAGTCCCACTTCCTAGCTCTTGGTCCGTAGCCCTGTAGGTTACGGCTCTCCGGCCTAATCCCAATTCCCAGCTCTTGGTCCGTAGCCCTGTAGGTTACGGCTCTCCGGCCTAGTCCCACTTCCCAGCTCTTGGTCCGGAGCCCTGTAGGTTATGGCTCTTCAAGTGTACATCCAAGCACTTTTTAAATGTGATGAGGGTTTCTGCCTCTACCATCCTTTCAGGCAGTGAGTTCCAGATCCCCACCACCCTCTGGGTGAAGAAATTTCCCTCAAATCTCCTCTAAGCCTCCTACCAATTACTTTAAATCTATGCCCCCTGGATGTTGACCCCTCTGCTAAGGGAAATAGGTCCTTCCTAGCCACTCTATCTAGGCCCCTCATAATTTTATGCACCTCAATAAGGTCTCTCCTCAGCCTCCTCTGTTCCAAAGGAAACAACCCCAGCCTATCCAATCTTTCCTCATAGCTAAAATTCTCCAGCCCAGGCAACATCCTCGTAAATCTCCTCTGTACCCTTTAGTGCAATCACATCCTTCCTCTAATGTGGTGACCAGAACTGCACGCAGTACTCTAGCTGAGGCCTAACTAGTGTTTAATATAGTTTAAGCACAACCTCCCTGCTGTTCTTATGAGTGAGTGCATCTCTTTCCACACACAGCCAGTGAATGGCCTGTCCCCGGTGTGACTGTATCCATGAGTTTCTACCTCAGATGGGCAACTGAATCCATTCCCACAGTCCCCACATTTACACTGTTGATTCAGGTGGGTGCACTAGTCTCACAGACTGGACGTTGGTTGAACATAAGACGTAGGAGCTGGAGTCGGCCATTCGGCCCCTCGAGCCTGCTCTACCATTCAATAAGATCATGTCTGATCTGATCTTGGCCTCAAATCCATTTCCCTGCCCGCTCCCCATAACCCTCGACTCCCTTACCATTCAGAAATCTGTCGATCTCCACCTCAAATATATTCAATGACCCAGCCTCCACAGCTCTCTGGGGTAAAGAATTCCACAGATTCACGACCCTCTCAGAGAAGAAATTCCTCCTCATCTCAGTTTTAAATGGGCGACCCTTTATTCTGAGACTGTGCCCCCTCGTTCTAGATTCCCCCATGAGGGGAAATATCCTCTCAGCATCTACCTCGGAGCAGGTTCGACGGGCCAAATGGCTTCCATCTAAAAACAAAAAGGGGACAAGCACTTTGCTGGGAGTGTACTATAGGCCCCCAAACAGTCAGGGGGAGATAGAGGAACAGATATGTAGGCAAATCTCAGAGAAGTGTAGAAATAATAGGGTAATAATAGTAGGGGATTTCAACTTTCCCAATATTAACTGGGATAGTAAGAATGTGAAAGGCTTAATGGGTGCGGAATTCTTAAATGCATCCAGGAGAGCTTTTTGAGCCAGCATGTAGAAAGTCCTACAAGAGAGGGGGCGGTACTGGACCTAATTCTAGGGAATGTAGCTGGGCAAGTGGTAGAAGTGTCAGTAGGAGAGCATTTTGGTGGCAGTGACCATAATTCGGTGAGATTTAAGGTAGTCATGGAAAAGGACAAAGATGGACCGGAAATAAAGGTTCTAAATTGGGGGAAGGCCGATTTTAATATGATAAGGCAGGATCTGGCCAAAGTGGACTGGGATCAGCTACTTGTAGGAAAATCCACATCAGAGCAGTGGGAGTCTTTCAGAAAGGAAATACAGAGAGTACAGCGCCAACATGTTCCCGTAAAGGTCAAGGGTGGGACCAACAAGCCCAGGGAACCCTGGATGTCAAGAGATATGCGAGAATGGATTCGGTAAAAAAGGGAGGCTTTTGGCAGATACAAAGGACTAAAAACAATGGAAGCCCTAGAGGAGTAGAGAAAGGAGTATAAAAAAAATCAGGAGAGCGAAGAGGGGGCAAGAAAAAACACTGGTGGGCAAAATAAAGGAAAATCCCAAGGTGTTTTATAAGTATATTAAGGGCAAGAGGATAACCAGGGAAAGAGTAGGGCCCATTAGGGACCAAAGTGGCAATCTGTGTGTAGAGCCAGAAGATGTGGGTGAGGTTTTAATTGAATATTTTGCATCTGTGTTCACTATCGAGAAGGACGATGTAGGCATAAAAATCAGGCAGGGGGATTGTGATATACTTGAACAAATTAGCATTGCGAGGGAGGAGGTACTAGCGGTTTTAGCGGGCTTAAAAGTGGATAAATCCCCAGGCCCTGACGAGATTTATCACAGGCTGCTGTGTGAGGCAAGGGAGGAGATTGCAGGGGCTCTGACCCAAATTTTCAGAACGTCTCTGGCCACAGGGGAGGTGCCAGAGGACTGGAGAAAAGCTAACGTAGTATCATTATTCAAGAAGGGTAATAGGGATAAACCAGGGAATTACAGGCCAGTGAGCCTAACATCAGTGGTAGGGAAATTATTGGAAAATATTCTGAGGGACAGAATTAGTCTCCACTTGGAGAGGCAAGGATTAATCAAGAATAGACAGCATGGCTTTGTCAGGGGGAGATCATGTCTAACCAATTTGATTGAATTTTTCGAGGGGGTGACTAGGTGCGTGGATGAGGGTAGTGCAGTTGATGTAGTCTACATGGACTTCAGTAAGGCTTTTGACAAAGTCCCGCATGGGAGACTGGTCAAGAAGGTAAGAGCCCATGGGATCCAGGGCAATTTGGCACATTGGATCCAAAATTGGCTTAGTGGCAGGAGGCAGAGGGTGATGGTCGAAGGTTGTTTTTGTGGCTGGAAGCCTGTGTCCAGTGGTGTACTGCAGGGATTGGTGCTGGGTCCTTTGCTGTTTGTAGTGTACATTAATGATTTAGATATGAATGTAGGAGATATGATCAGTAAGTTCGCAGATGACACGAAAATTGGTGGAGTGGTAAATAGCGAGGAGGGAAGCCTCAGGCTACAGGACAATATAGATGGGTTGGTTAGATGGGCAGAACAGTGGCAAATGGAATTTAACCCTGAAAAGTGTAAGGTGATGCATTTTGGGAGGACTAACAAGGCAAGGGAATACACAATGAATGGTAGGACCCTAGGAAGGACAAAGGATCAGAGGGACCTTGGTGTGCATGTACATAGATCCCTGAAGGCAGCAGGACAGGCAGATAAGGTGGTTAAAAAGGCATATGGGATACTTGCATTCATTAGCCAAGGCATAGAATATAAGAGCAAGGAGGTTATGATGGAGCTGTACAAAACGCTAGTTAGGCCACAGCTGGAATACTGTGTGCAGTTCTGGTCGCCACACTATAGGAAGGATGTGATTGTATTGGAGAGGGTGCAGAGGAGATTCACCAGGATGTTACCTGGTCTGGAATGCTTCAGCTATGAAGAGAGACTGGACAGGCTGGGGTTGTTTTCCTTAGAGCAGAGAAGGCTGAGGGGGGACCTGATTGAGGTGTTCAAAATTATGAGGGGCATAGATAGGATAGATAGAAAGGAACTTTTCCCCTTAGTAGAGGGGTCAATAACCAGGGGGCATAGTTTCAAGCTAAGGGGCAGGTGGTTTAGAGGGGATTTGAGGAAAAACTTTTTCACCCAGAGGGTGGTTGGAATCTGGAACTCACTGCCTGAAAGGGTGGTAGAGGCAGGAACCCTCACAACATTCAAGAAGCATTTAGATGAGCACTTGAAACGCCATAGCATACAAGGCTACGGACCAAGTGCTGGAAAATGGGATTAGAATAGACAGGGCTTGATGGCCGGCACGGACACGATGGGCCGAAGGGCTTCTTTCTGTGCTGTCTAACTCTATGACTCTAAGAGCTTTCAAAGTTCAAAGCAGCTGATGCACGATCAGCGCATTGATACTGGAGAGAGGCTGTTTCAATATCCTGTGTGTGGGAAGAAATTCACCCCAAACTGCTGAGACTCCAGTGAGTTCACATGTGACTGCAGGGGTTTGGATTCTGTTATTAATCACATCCAGGACTGAACCATGGCAGAGTGCCCGTACACTTGGGTTTCTGTGTGAATTATTGATGAATTTTCTCTCAGTGGGATCACAGAAACTCATTCTCCATTCACTAATTGGGGCTTTCAATGTTCCCCAGCATGCCCCGCGGGGGAGAATGTGCCCCATTCACCCTGGAGGAGCCCAGTGCGCAGGCGCAGTGCCCGCTGTATTTGGAGCATGCGCAGTGTCACTGTGATCAGAGCCGGGCGAGTGCGATAAGCGCTGAGAATTCGGAGATATGTTTTTGCGCCGATTACGAATCAGCGCGGCGCAGGGAGGTAACGCACCCGGCGGGTGAGCTTCATAAACACCTGGTGTAGGCCGCAAGCCCCGAATAAGAACCTACAGGTTCCGCTTTTGCAGCTCCAGGGCTTTTTCCCAGGAACTAGGCCCGGATTAACGGCGGCCATGTTTGTAAAGGAAAGCTGTGGATTATTACGTCATAATACTACTTCATCGATGTTTAGAGCGCATGCGTGGCCATCTTTGTAAAGGAACCAATAGTGGGCGGGGCTTCACAGTCCCAGTGAGTGAACTGAACCCAGCCAGAGTCAGCACCTTCAGGGGAGGAGAGGGAGGGGAACCAGTGAGTGTAGAACTGAACCCAGCCAGAGTCAGCACCTTCAGGGGAGGAGAGGGAGGGGAACCAGTGAGTGTAGAACTGAACCCAGCCAGAATCTGCACCTTCAGGGGAGGAGAGGGAGGGGAACCAGTGAGTGAACTGAGCCCAGCTAAAGTCAGCACCTTCAGGGGAGGAGAGGGAGGGGAACCAGTGAGTGTATAACTGAACCCAGCCAGAGACAGCACCTTCAGGGGAGGAGAGGGAGGGGAACCAGTGAGTGTAGAACTGAACCCAGCCAGAGTCAGCACCTTCAGGGGAGGAGAGGGAGGGGAACCAGTGAGTGTAGAACTGAACCCAGCCAGAGTCAGTACCTTCAGGGGAGGAGAGGGAGCGGAACCAGTGAGTGTGGAACTGAACCCAGCCAGAGTCAGCACCTTCAGGGGAGGAGAGGGAGGGGAACGGTGAGTGTAGAACTGAACCCAGCCAGAGGCAGCACCTTCAGGTGAGGAGAGGGAGGGGAACCAGTGAGTTTGAATCTGAACCCAGTCAGAGTCAGCACCTTCAGGGGTGGAGAGGGAGGGGAACCAGTGAGTGTAGAAATGAACCCAGCCAGAGTCAGCACCTTCATCGAGTCATGACGGCACTGAGGAGGCGATTTGGCCCATCGAGTCCGTGCCGGCTCTCTGTAGAGCAATCCAGTCAGTCCCATTCTCGCGCTCTATCCCTGTAGCCCTGCAAGTTTATTTCCCTCAAGTGCCTATCCAGTCTCCCCTTGAAAACATTAAGTGTCTCCGCTTCCACCACTTCTGTTGGCAGCGAGTTCCAGGTCCTCACCACTCGCTGCGTAAAAATGTTTTTCCTCACATCCCCCCTGTATCTCTCGCCCAAAACCTAAACCTGTGTCCCCTAGTCCTTGTACCATCAACTAGTGGAAACAGCCTTTCCCCCTCTAGCCTATCCAAACACATCATAATCTTGTACACCGCTATCAAATCACCCTTCAACCTCCTTTGCTCTAATGAAAACAAATCCAGCTTCTCCAACCTGTCCTTGTACCTAAGATCCCCCATCCCCGGAACCATTCTGGTAAATCTCCTCTGCACCCTCTCAAGGGCCTTCACATCCTTCCGAAAGTGTGGTGACCAGAACTGGACGCAATACTCCAGTTGTGGCCTAACCAGCGCTTTATACAGGTTCAGCATAACTTCTCTACTTTTGTACTCAATACCTCTATTTATGAAGCCCAAGATCCCATATGCTTTGTTAACCACTCTCTCAATATGTCCTGCCACCTTCAGGGACCTATGCACATTAACTCCCAGGTCCCTCAGTCTTGCACACTCTTTAAAACTGTGCCATTAAGTGCATATTGCCTCTCCCCGTTCCTTCTGCCAAAATACATCACCTCACACTTCTCTGTATTAAATTCCATCTGCCACTTGTCTGCCCATTCTTCTAGCCTTTCTATGTCATGTTGCAGTCGATTGATATCATCATCACTGTTTGCCGCCCCCCCAAGTTTGGTGTCATTGGATATTAGAAATTCTACTCTGTATTCCAATATCCAGGTCATTTATATATATCAAAAAAAGCAGTGGCCCCAGCATTGACCCTTGGGGAACACCACTGTCCACCATCCTCCAGTCTGAAAAACAGCCATTTACCACAACTCGCTGTTTTCTGTCCTTAAGCCAATTCCTTATCCAAGCTGCCACTGACCCACCTATTCCATGAGCCTCCATTTTGTTAACCCGCCTTCTCTGTGGTACTTTGTCAAACGCCTTCCGAAAACCCGTGTAAACAACATCCACTGCATTCCCTTCATCATTCCTCTCTGTTACTTCATCAAAAAATTCAATCAGATTAGTCAAACACGATCTGCCTTTTACAAATCCGTGTTGGCTTTCCTTAATTAGCTTAAACCTCTCCAAAAGCCCGTTAATTTTTTTCCTTGATTATTGTTTCTAAAACTTTTCCCTCCACTGATGTTAAACTGACCGGCCTGTCGTTACTAGGATTGTCGTTACACCCTTTCTTGAACAATGGTGTCACGTTTGCCACTTTCCAATCCTCAGGCACCTCCCCCGCATCTAGGGAAGTTTGGAAAATTATGGCAAGCCCTTCTGCTATCTCCTTGGCCAATTCCCTTAGTAACCAGGGATGCAAGCCATCTGGTATTTGATTCAAACTCTCCACACTTCGGATTTCTCACCATCTCTCCTGAAGGCGCTGGTAAAAGCAAAGCATACGGTTAACATCCCACACAATTGTAACAGAAGAGCCCCAGAGCTGGGCCCCCCTTGTATAGTCCCAGTATAGGAATCCCCATGAACAGTCCCAGGGTTAGAATCCCCATGTACAGTCCCAGGGTTAGAATCCCCATGTACAGTCCCAGGGTTACAATCCCCATGTACAGTCCCAGGGTTGGAATCCCCATGTACAGTCCCAGGGTTAGAATCCCCATGTACAGTCCCAGGGTTAGAATCCCATGTACAGTCCCAGGGTTGGAATCCCCATGTACAGTCCCAGGGTTGGAATCCCCATGTACAGTCCCAGGGTTAGAATCCCCATGTACAGTCCCAGGGTTGGAATCCCCATGTACAGTCCCAGGGTTGGAATCCCCATGTACAGTCCCAGGGTTAGAATCCCATGTACAGTCCCAGGGTTGGAATCCCCATGTACAGTCCCAGGGTTGGAATCCCCATGTACAGTCCCAGGGTTAGAATCCCCATGTACAGTCCCAGGGTTGGAATCCCCATGTACAGTCCCAGGGTTGGAATCCCCATGTGCAGTCCCAGGGTTGGAATCCCCTTGTACAGTCCCAGGGTTAGAATCCCCATGTACAGTCCCAGGGTTGGAATCCCCATGTACAGTCCCAGGGTTAGAATCACCATGTACAGTCCCAGGGTTGGAATCCCTCAGCAACACCGAGTGCGGGTCTCAGGCCCCGAGTCAGAGACGGCGGACGTGCGGCCAGGGCCCCGGCACCATTAACCCCAGGGTGCAGCACCTCCCCCAGACAAGAAACACAACAACTTGCATTTAAACAGCAGAGGGAGCAATTCAGAGCCGGTTCGCATCAGGGTGGGCGGTGGATGTGGAACTCGCTCCCTGGCCTCCTGTGCAGGGCTTTCTTGTTGCATCAGTTTGAGCTGGAGTGGAGAGGGGGGAGAAGCTGCTGGGTTTAACCCCCAGTACTTCTGAGCCCAGTGGGACCCAACAATTTCCAATGTGGGAATGTGAAGGGAGGTGGATCCTAGGGGAGATTAAGTTGCTAAACAGACCCTGTCCGCACAATGTAAAAGATTATCGTTTTAGGAGCAAGTATTTCTGTAGAGGCTTTCAATCCATTTTATATCTACAGATTTTTTAAATTCATTCGATGTGGGTGTCACTAGCAAGGCCAGCATATATTGCCAGTCCCCAGTTGCCCGTTGAGAAGGTGATGCTGGGCCTTCTTCTTGAACCTCTGCAGTCCGTGTGGTGAAGGTACTCTCAGAATGCTGTTAGGTGAGGAGTTCCAGGATTTTCACCCAGCGACGATGTAGGAACGGCGATATATGTCCAAGTCAGGATAGTGTGTGACTTGGAGGGGAACTGGGAGGTGATGGTGTTCCCATGCACCTGCTGCCCTTGTCCTTCTAGGTGGTGGAGGTCGCGTGTTTGGGAGGTGCTGTCAAAGTTCTAGTCGAGTTACAGATGTATGAAGTCGCTATCCTTCACCCCTCCCCCTCCCACCTCGCTCGCTCTCCTCCCACAGAGGCCTGAGTGTTGTGGATGCCCAGACCGGGTGGCGGGTTCCCTTCCCTGAAGGACATTAGGGAACCAGTTGGGTTTTTACGACAATCCGGCAGCTTTCATGGTCACTTTTTTCGAGTGCCGGCCCCACAAATTCCCAGATTCATTCAGCTCAATTTCACAACCTGCCTTTGTGTTTTTGTGGGTTCTCTCTCACCCTCCCTTTTTCCTGTTTTAAATTCATTTTACAGGGTATTAGAAGGGGAGGATTTGCAGACAGGAAACTCAAACCAAACATCCATTCAATATCTGACAGAGTCGCTCAATTCATCAGGACCTTTGAACATGGATGCAGAAAGCACCGTTCAGAGCGGGGAGAAACCGTACATGTGTTCTGTGTGTGGACGAGGCTTCATCCGATTCTCTCGCCTGTTGAGACACAAGCGCAGTCACACCGGGAAGAGGCCATTCACCTGCTCCGAGTGTGGGAAGGGATTCACTCAGTCATCCCACCTGCTGACTCACCAGCGAGTTCACACTGGGGAGAGGCCGTTCACCTGCTCCGAGTGTGGGAAGGGATTCACTCACTCATCCCACCTGCTGACTCACCAGCGAGTTCACACTGGGGTGAGGCCGATCACCTGCTCTGAGTGTGGGAAGGGATTCACTCAGTCATCCAACCTGCTGACACACCAGCGAGTTCACACCGGGGAGAGGCCGTTTACCTGCTCCGAGTGTGGGAAGAGATTCGCTCGGTCATCCAGCCTGCTGAGACACCAGCGAGTTCACACCGGGGAGAGGCCATTCACCTGCTCCGAGTGTGGAAAGGGATTCACGTGTTCATCTTACCTGCTAACACACCAGTGCACTCACACCAGGGAGAGGCCGTTCACTTGCTCTGAGTGTGGAAAAGAATTCACTTGGTCATCCAGCCTGCTGAAACACCAGCGAATTCACACTGGGGAGAGACTGTTCACCTGCTCTGACTGTGGGAAGGGATTCACTGAGTTATCCAACCTGCTGACACACCAGCGAGTTCACACCGGGGAGAGACCTTTCACCTGCTCTGAGTGTGGGAAGGGATTCGCTCGGTCATCCAACCTGCTGAAACACCAACGCGTTCACACTGACGAGAGACCTTTTAAATGCCCGGTCTGTGGAAAGTGTCATAAAAGTTCCGGGGAACTGATGTCTCATCAACTTGTTCACACTGACGAGAGGCCGTTCAGGTGCTCTCACTGCGGGACTGGGTTCAGGAGATCATCTCACCTCACTGTGCACCAGCGCACTCACACTGGGGAGAGGCCGTTCACCTGCTCCGAGTGTGGAAAGGGATTCACTCAGTCATCCAGCCTGCTGACACACCAGCGAGTTCACACTGGGGAGAGGCCGTTCACCTGCTCCGAGTGTGGGAAGGGATTCACTCAGTCATCCACCCTGCTGACACACCAGCGTGTTCACAAGTGACTGCAGGTGTTGGATTCTGCTGTTATTGCTGCTGTTAATCACATCCCGGACTGAATCGTGTTCACACTGACAGCTGGGGTTTGTTTCTGCTGATGTTAATAACCCCTGTAACTGGGCTGGAGTTTAATATTCTGGATATATGTCAAATAAATCAGTATGCTTTAAACACATTGTTGTGGATTTTTGTCGTTCCCACCTGAGTGTTAAGCATCACCTGGCTGGAACTCAGAAAGGACAATCTGGGGGGAGGATCGTATGGCGGGAACAGAACTACAGCCTGGACACAGTCCTTCAGGGCCACACTGAGAGGGGCTAACGGCACTTTGGTCTTTCTCGTCTCTCTTCACTGAAAGGGAAGTTGCCGTGCAGATTAAGACCATCAGAAAAGATCATAAGAATTAGAAGCAGGAGTAGGTCATACGGCCCCTCGAGCCTGCTCCACCATTCAATAAGATCATGGCTGATCATCCACCTCAACTCCACTTTCCCACCCGATCTCCATATCCCTTGATTCCCCCAGAGTCCAAAAATCTATCTATCGCAGCCTTGAATATACTCAAAGACTCAGCATTCACAGCCTTCTGGGGCAGAGAATTCCAAACATTCACAGCCCTCTGAGTGAAGAAATTCCTCCTCATCTCAGTCTTAAATGGCCGTCCCCTTATCCTGAGACTATGCCCCCTAGTTGTAGACACTCCAGCCAGGGGAAACAACCTCTCAGCATCTACCCTGTCAATCCCCTTCAGAATCTTGTATGTTTCAATGAGATCACCTCTCATTCTTCTAAACTCCAGAGAGTATAGGCCCATTCTACACAATCTTTCATCATAGGACAGCCCTCTTATCCCAGGAATCAATCTCGTGAACCTTTGTTGCACCGCCTCCAAGGCAAGTATATCCTTCCTTAGATAAGGAGACCAAAACTGTGCACAGTACTCCAGGTGTGGTCTCACCAAGGCCCTGTACAATTGTAGCAAGACTTCCTCACTCTTATACTCCAACCCCTTTGCAATAAAGGCCAACATGCCATTTGCCTTCCTTATTGCTTGCTGTACCTGCATGCTAGCTTTCTGTGTTTGTTGCACGAGGACACCCAAATCTCTCTGAACACCAACATTTTAAAGTTTTTCACCATTTGCAAAATATTCTGTTTTTCTATTCTTCCTACCAAAGTGAATAACCTCACATTTCCCTGCATTATACTCCATTTGCCACCTCACTGCCGACTCACTTAGTCTATCTGTATCCCTTTGCAGACCTATATCCCTTTAATCTTGAGGTCTGTAAGGAATGTGTCCCAGCCGCTCTCTTCCATGGGTCAGAGCTCCTGGGCACGGAACAGAAGGCTCCTTTACAACTGTGTTTAGAGTCAGGAAGAACAACGGTGAATGCTGGAAATGTGCTGTCAAATCAGAGATTGGTGTCAAACTGCGATCTGTTTCTGACTGAAAATGAAATGGCAGGGTTAAGTTTCCAGTCTAAAAATGACTGGTAAGTATTCCACGAAGATTTAATATGTGTGTGTGACAGTCCTGAGTCTACCATTTTAAGGCAGGTGTTAGCTCATTTAAAATAAACCCATTGAAAATAAATTGGTTGAAGTCTGCATTAAAATAGCAGAGGGAGGAGTTCACAGGAGCCTGTTAACTGCTGGTACAATTATACAACAGACATTTGATCTCCAGATAAAGAAGGACCTGCAGCGTGTTTCCAGGAATTCCCTGTTTTATTGATGTGTGCGTGTTAGACACCAGGATAACTAAAAATACACGACCCGGAACATCCACGGGGTGCGATCCCGACAGTTACTCTGGGATCACTCCCGCTTCGGAACTCCAGCACTGACCCTGCTGAAGGTTGTAGGCTCAGGGAGTGGGGCCTCCAGGAGTGGACTGTGAGAAAGCTGGGTTTCAGTATCCTGACACATATATGGTGAGGAACCAGAGCAATCCTTACTAAGGAACCGTCTGAGGTTTTATCCACCAGGATGAGATGGGATGGGATGGGATGCTTTATTTATTTATTTATTTATTGGTTTGAAGCATCGGTCTAGTCTTGTTAATAACTGTCAGAAGCTGTGTGCAATGTCTAATTGATGTGGGATTATGTGGGTAATATCTGTGTTGAAAGGACGGGGTGAACCTTGTAACAATCCCCCAGAGATGAGCTGGGATTGAGGGACAGGACTGAAGGTGAGCAATAGTGCCCTGCACTTTGTACTAATTAGTGACAGACTCTGTGTGTTAAAGTTTACTAATTCACACTTGTGTTGTGCTGTGCCGATTGCTCCCAGTTTGTGAATGTTCAGGATTGTTTCTGCTGCAGTATTTTCTATTGAGCTTTGGCGGGACCCACTGATTGGGTGAGACAGAGCCTGGAGCCGTGACCTCACAGCACCGCCGGATGGGCGGCCGCAGGGTCCTAATGCCCACCGGGTGAATGAGCTCTCAGCGGGTTCAGAGCAACAACTGAAAAGAGCCTCACAAAGTGTTTGCTGTGTGTGTGTACAAAGCTCATCATTCTTAATGTGTGCAAGCACATTCCACAGAGAGAAATCATTATCTTCAGCCATTATTGATCAGCATTTTATTACCTTTATTCACAGTGTAACTTCAGAGCGTTGAATCCCTTTAACATTTATTGAGAACCCATTGTCTTGTGGGCTCTTGTTTAGAAAGTGATGTCACAATGACCATTCCGTTCCCAAGGTGAGCCTGTCTGTCCGCAGTATTCAGTGGGAAAGGGGATTAAATCACACCGAGGATAATGAGCAGCCACCCACCAGCAGGACACAAAGAGTCTGCAAAGGGATATCGACAGGTTAAGTGAGTGGGCAAGAAGGTGGCAGATGGAGTATAATCTGGAGAAATGTGAAATTATTCACCGAGGTAGGAAGAATAGAAAAACAGAATATTTTTTAAATGGTGAGAAATTATGAAATATTTTTGATCAGAGGGATTTGGGTTTCCTCGAACGCAAATCACAAAGAGTTAGTACGATAGCAAAATACTGCGGATGCTGGAAATCCGAAATAACAACAGAAAACGCTGGAGAAACTCAGCAGGCCAGGCAGCATCCGTGGAGAGAGAAAGAGAGTTAACGTTTCAGGTCGATGACCTTTCATCAGAACAAAGAGTTAGTATGCAGGTACAGCAAGCAATTGATTTCCCTTGAATCCAAAAATCTATCTATCTCAGCCTTGAATATACTCAAAGGCTCAGCATTCACAACCCTCTGGGGCAGAGAATTCCAAAGATTCACACCCCTCTGAGTGAAGAAATTCCTCCTCCTCTCAGTCTTAAATGATCGACCCCTATCCTGAGACTATGCCCCCTAGTTATGGACACTCCAGCCAGGGGAAATAACCTCTCAGCATCTACCCTGTCAATCCCCTTCAGAATCTTGTATGTTTCAATGAGATCACCTCTCATTCTTCTAAACTCCAGAGAGGTCGGACCAGTGTTTTATAAAAGTTCATCATAACTTCCTTGCTTGTGTACTCTATGCCTCTATTTATGAAGCCCAGGATCCCGTAAGCTTTTTTAACCGCTTTCTCAACCTGCCCTGCCACCTTCAACGATTTGTACACATATACCCCCAGGTCTCTCTGTTCAGGCACCCCATTTAGAATTGTACCCTTTAGTATATATTGCCTCTCCTCGTTCTTCCTACCAAAATGTAGAGGTTAACTAAATGCACCCAGCCAGATTCAGTTCCTTCTGGAGAGAAGGGGAGACACAAAATCCCAGACGATGTAATGAATGTTGTTTTTCGACAGTAAGGATGAAGGGAGAGTGTGTAGAATGGGGAATTTACAGTTTAGGAGGGACATGAGGGAAAAGGATGTTGTATAGAAACTAGATTTGTCTGTTCTGAAGTTCTATCCTGTTGTAAACACCATTTGAGGGTATTAGAAGGGGAGGATCTGCAGATGGAAACACACTCCAAACATTGCGTCAAGATCTAACAGATTCACCGGATTATCAGGACCTGAATATCATGGGCCTTTGGATACAGGAGGAAAAAGCACCAATCACAGCGGGCAGAAACAGGACAAGTGTTCTGTGCCTGGATCCACTTTTAACAAATCGTCTCGTCTGTGAGACTCGTGCACCCACCTGAATCAACAGTGTAAATGTGGGGAATGTGGGAACGGGTTCAGTTGCCCGTCTGAGGTGCAAACTCATGGATACAGTCACACCGGGGAGAGGCTGTTCACCAGCTGAGTGTGGATAGAGAGTCACTCACTCATCTCATCGATTCCCACCCTAACATATTGGTAAGGGGGAGAATCCATTCACTGCTCTGTCTGTGGAATGTGCCCTATTCAAACAGGAGGAGCCCAGTGCGCAGGCGCAGCGCCCGCCTGTATTTGGAGCATGCGCAGTGTCATTCTGATCCGGGACGGCGAGGGCGACAAACAGAAAAAAGCTGCAGATACGATTTACGCCGATTACGAATCAGCGGGGCGCAGGAAGGTAATGCACCCGGCGGGTGGATTTCATAAGCATCTGGTGCAGGCCGCAAGCCCTAAATCAGAATCTACAGGTTTCGCGTTTCCAGCTCGGAGGCTTTTTCCCAGGAATAGGCCAAGCTTAACGGCCGCCATCTTTGTAAAGGACAGCTGAGGGTTTGTGCGTCGCCATCTTGCATGATACTGCGCGTGCGTGGCCATCTTTGTAAAGGAATAAAAACAAAATGCTGGAGATACTCAGCAGGTCAGGCAGCATCTGTGAAGAGAGAAACAGAGTTAACGGCCCAGAAATTGATCTCGCTCTGTTCCCGCGGGGGTAAGGCTTTCCCGCGATCTCTCACTCCGCTTGTGCTTTTTCAGATCCAGCTCGCACGAACTTCATGTTCTAGAGATCAGCTGTGCAGTGCTTGCGTATCCCAGCGGCGTAGTGAATTCGTGCGAGCTGTGGGATCACGTGACTCAGTTAGAGCCAATGGCAGCACACCATCTTCCATTCAGAAGTTTCACAGACCTGCTGTGAAATCTATGAATCTTACACCCCCCCAAAATAACAGCTAAACCTCAATTAAATTAAAAAAAAACCCATCACATTAATAAAATAAGTATAGTTAATTAAATTAACCATTTTAAATAAAAAATTAAATTTTTGAAAAAATTTAAAATCTTTTAAAAAGTTATAAAAATAAACTTACCTGTCTTTAAAGTCTCTAAAAAAGATATACCTGTAAAAAAAAATTCAAAAAAATACTTAATTCACTACTTACCTTCTTAAAAGCGGGTCTTACTCCTCCTTTTTACATTTCCAAAATCTTCCCTACTTACCTGCGCGTCCAAAGCATGAAGTGCACAGTGTGCGCGCAGCCTGTAGCGCGCACGCGATGCACCCAGGACCCGCCCCCTTTTCAGAAGAGCAATTGCCGGTTTTCAGCGCATGCGCAGGGCATGCAGAAAACCGGCAATTGGAGTGGGAATACGCGAGAGTACGCAGTGCGTACTCTCGCGTCCCGGGATCAATTTTCGGCCCAATATAAATGCAATGATTAATTTTACAATAATCAATAATGTTTACAGTACAAATACCCTTAAACAATACCACACAACTTTTTAGATTTAAAATAATAAATCTCAAAGTTAACTCCACATAAAACAAAAACCATTTCAACACCAGTGTACAAACA
This sequence comes from Squalus acanthias, assembly GCA_030390025.1. Classification (NCBI taxonomy): domain Eukaryota; kingdom Metazoa; phylum Chordata; class Chondrichthyes; order Squaliformes; family Squalidae; genus Squalus; species Squalus acanthias. The sequence continues at coordinate 28,494 of JASTWF010001960.1, read as the reverse complement.
CATAGCACCATCATAATCCAATTAAATGCTACAGATAACATTTATTCCAATAAACCAAGAAAAAAAACCCTTTTACGCCAGTCCTACTGGCATTGTTCATTCGATCATTCGATCATTCATTCAATTGTTCGTTCGTTCATTCAAGCGTTCGTTCGTTCGTTGGATCGAGCGTAAGTTCCAATATGTATGTCTGAATGCGTGCGTGCGTATCATTTGTCTAAGTGCGCGCCTGCGTGCGTTCGCTCGAATCGTTCGTTCTATCACTGCACAAGTGATCATTCGTTCGATCGAGTGTAAGTTCCAATATGCATGAATGCGTTCGTTCGAATCGTTCGTCCGTTCGTTCACTCGAGCATCCGTTCATTCAATAAATTACCAATATTAATTTACTTTATCTTTTCAACCACACCAACACGAGACAATAACCTCAAAATAAGTTCCTACATAACCACCAGTACATCATCATGTGCAAATTCCCACAGTCCTTATCAGAAAATCAATTAAGCTTCAAGTAAACTGCTTTCAAACAGAAAACCTGAAACCTTCCCAACAAAACAATTAAATACCAGTTCTACGCCAGTCCTATTGGCAATCCATTAACGAATATCATTTGATGTTGTCGAACCATGTAAAGTCATAGTCCTTGTCCACCGTCTTCAGCCCTTCCACGGAAAAAGCCATCCATCCACTTCCTGAAATCCAGTAAAAAAGACCGAACACTCAAATCTTCTTCTGCTTGCTGTTATCGCTCACAGGACCCAACCATCAAAGAATACTCATCATTCCTTACTGATATCACTTTGCTTTGTCTTTTAATTTCCTTTTATTTTCCGTCTTTTAACCATTCACATTTTCCACACTGAACGGAAGGCACGGAACAGAAGGCTCCTTTACAACTGTGTTCAGAGTCAGGAAGAACAACGGTGAATGCTGGAAACGCGCTGTCAAATCAGAGATTGGTGTCAAACTGCGATCTGTTCCTGACTGAAAGTGAAACGACTGGGTTAAGTTTCCAGTCTAAAAATGACTGGTAATTATTCCATGAAGATTTAATATGTGTGTGTGAGACAGTCCTGAGTCTACCATTTTAAGGCAGGTGTTAGCTCATTTAAAATAATCCCGTTTAAAATAAATTGGTTGAAGTCTGCATTAAAATAGCAGAGGGAGGAGTTCACAGGAGCCTGTTAACTGCTGGTACAATTATACAACAGACATTTGATCTCCAGATAAAGAAGGACCTGCAGCATGTTTCCAGGAATTCCCTGTTTTATTGATGTGTGCGTGTTAGACACCAGGATAACTAAAAATACACGACCCGGAACATCCACGGGGTGCGATCCCGACAGTTACTCTGGGATCACTCCCACTGCAGAACTCCAGCACTGACCCTGCTGAAGGTTGTAGGCTCAGGGAGTGGGGCCTCCAGGAGTGGACTGTGAGAAAGCTGGGTTTCAGTATCCTGACACATATATGGTGAGGAACCAGAGGAATCCTTACTAAGGAACTGTCTGAGGTTTAACCTGTCAGTGTAGGTCTAGGGGTGAATGATGCCTGACTCCCCGAACTGTCTCACATTGAACCCAGTTCCGATCAAGATGGATTCAGTTTACAGGAGAATAGGGAGAAATATCACCCACAATGGAGGGAGAGGAAAGCAGCCATTAGAGAAACTCAGAGATCTTTGGAAAAGCTGATGGTGCCCAATTGTGGGAATAACAGCAAAAGCTTTTCCAGCTATGTCAGGAGTCAGTAGACCGTTAAAGATGGTTTCACATCAGTCTACACTCCTGTGGGTGATGCTCAGATTCCAGCTGTGGGATGTGCTGTCGACAATAACATCATAAATATTAAAATAGAAAGAGATTGTCATACAATCATGGAATAGTAACGCACAGAAGGAGGCTATTCTGCCCATCGAGTCTGTGCCGGCTCTTTCGAAGAGCAATCCAGTTAGTCCCACTCCCCTGCTCATTCCCCAAACCCCTGCAATGTTTTCTCCTTCAAGTATTTCTCCAATTCCCTTTTGAAGGCTACTATTGAATCTGTATCCACCAGCCTATCAGGCAGTGCATTCCAGATCCTAACTGTGGTCCAGCCAGCCAGCCACGCCACAGTCTCTCTGTGGTCCAGCCAGCCAGCCACGCCACCGTCTCTCTGTGGTCCAGCCAGACAGCCACGCCACCGTCTCTCTGTGGTCCAGCCAGCCAGCCACGCCACAGTCTCTCTGTGGTCCAGCCAGCCAGCCACGCCACCGTCTCTCTGTGGTCCAGCCAGCCAGCCACGCCACCGTCTCTCTGTGGTCCAGCCAGCCAGCCACGCCACAGTCTCTCTGTGGTCCAGCCAGCCAGCCACGCCAGAGTCTCTCTGTGGTCCAGCCAGCCAGCCACGCCACAGTCTCTCTGCGGTCCAGCCAGCCAGCCACGCCACCGTCTCTCTGTGGTCCAGCCAGCCAGCCACGCCACCGTCTCTCTGTGGTCCAGCCAGCCAGCCACGCCAGAGTCTCTCAGTGGTCCAGCCAGCCAGCCACGCCACCGTCTCTCTGTGGTCCAGCCAGCCAGCCACGCCACCGTCTCTCTGTGGTCCAGCCAGCCAGCCACGCCACCGTCTCTCTGTGGTCCAGCCAGCCAGCCACGCCACAGTCTCTCTGTGGTCCAGCTAGCCAGCCACGCCACAGTCTCTCTGTGGTCCAGCCAGCCAGCCACGCCACAGTCCCTCTGTGGTCCAGCCAGCCAGCCACGCCACAGTCTCTCTGTGGTCCAGCCAGCCAGCCACGCCACAGTCTCTCTGTGGTCCAGCCAGCCAGCCACGCCACCGTCTCTCTGTGGTCCAGCCAGCCAGCCACGCCACCGTCTCTCTGTGGTCCAGCCAGCCAGCCACGCCACAGTCTCTCTGTGGTCCAGCCAGCCAGCCACGCCACAGTCTCTCTGTGGTCCAGCCAGCCAGCCACGCCACAGTCTCTCTGTGGTCCAGCCAGCGTGCCACGCCACCGTCTCTCTGTGGTCCAGCCAGCCAGCCACGCCACCGTCTCTCTGTGGTCCAGCCAGCCAGCCACGCCACAGTCTCTCTGTGGTCCAGCCAGCCAGCCACGCCACAGTCTCTCTGTGGTCCAGCCAGCCAGCCACGCCACAGTCTCTCTGTGGTCCAGCCAGCCAGCCACGCCACCGTCTCTCTGTGGTCCAGCCAGCCAGCCACGCCACCGTCTCTCTGTGGTCCAGCCAGCCAGCCACGCCACAGTCTCTCTGTGGTCCAGCCAGCCAGCCACGCCACCGTCTCTCTGTGGTCCAGCCAGCCAGCCACGCCACAGTCTCTCTGTGGTCCAGCCAGCCAGCCACGCCACCGTCTCTCTGTGGTCCAGCCAGACAGCCACGCCACAGTCTCTCTGTGGTCCAGCCAGCCAGCCACGCCACAGTCTCTCTGTGGTCCAGCCAGCCAGCCACGCCACAGTCTCTCTGTGGTCCAGCCAGCCAGCCACGCCACAGTCTCTCTGTGGTCCAGCCAGCCAGCCACGCCACAGTCTCTCTGTGGTCCAGCCAGCCAGCCACGCCACAGTCTCTCTGTGGTCCAGCCAGCCAGCCACGCCACAGTCTCTCTGTGGTCCAGCCAGCCAGCCACGCCACAGTCTCTCTGTGGTCCAGCCAGCCAGCCACGCCACAGTCTCTCTGTGGTCCAGCCAGCCAGCCACGCCACCGTCTCTCTGTGGTCCAGCCAGCCAGCCACGGCACCGTCTCTCTGTGGTCCAGCCAGCCAGCCACGCCACAGTCTCTCTGTGGTCCAGCCAGCCAGCCACGCCACAGTCTCTCTGTGGTCCAGCCAGCCAGCCACGCCACAGTCTCTCTGTGGTCCAGCCAGCCAGCCACGCCACAGTCTCTCTGTGGTCCAGCCAGCCAGCCACGCCACCGTCTCTCTGTGGTCCAGCCAGCCAGCCACGCCACCGTCTCTCTGTGGTCCAGCCAGCCAGCCACGCCACCGTCTCTCTGTGGTCCAGCCAGCCAGCCACGCCACAGTCTCTCTGTGGTCCAGCCAGCCAGCCACGCCACAGTCTCTCTGTGGTCCAGCCAGCCAGCCACGCCACAGTCTCTCTGTGGTCCAGCCAGCCAGCCACGCCACAGTCTCTCTGTGGTCCAGCCAGCCAGCCACGCCACAGTCTCTCTGTGGTCCAGCCAGCCAGCCACGCCACAGTCTCTCTGTGGTCCAGCCAGCCAGCCACGCCACAGTCTCTCTGTGGTCCAGCCAGCCAGCCACGCCACAGTCTCTCTCTGGTCCAGCCAGCCAGCCACGCCACAGTCTCTCTGTGGTCCAGCCAGCCAGCCACGCCACAGTCTCTCTGTGGTCCAGCCAGCCAGCCACGCCACAGTCTCTCTGTGGTCCAGCCAGCCAGCCACGCCACAGTCTCTCTGTGGTCCAGCCAGCCAGCCACGCCACAGTCTCTCTGTGGTCCAGCCAGCCAGCCAGCCACGCCACAGTCTCTCTGTGGTCCAGCCAGCCAGCCACGCCACAGTCTCTCGGTGGTCCAGCCAGCCAGCCACACCACAGTCTCTCTGTGGTCCAGCCAACCAGCCACGCCACAGTCTCTCTGTGGTCCAGCCAGCCAGCCACGCCACATTCTCTCTGTGGTCCAGCCAGCCAGCCACGCCACAGTCTCTCTGTGGTCCAGCCAGCCAGCCACGCCACAGTCTCTCTGTGGTCCAGCCAGCCAGCCACGCCACCGTCTCTCTGTGGTCCAGCCAGCCAGCCACGCCACAGTCTCTCTGTGGTCCAGCCAGCCAGCCACGCCACAGTCTCTCTGTGGTCCAGCCAGCCAGCCACGCCACCGTCTCTCTGTGGTCCAGCCAGCCAGCCACGCCACAGTCTCTCAGTGGTCCAGCCAGCCAGCCACGCCACAGTCTCTCTGTGGTCCAGCCAGCCAGCCACGCCACCGTCTCTCTGTGGTCTAGCCAGCCAGCCACGCCACAGTCTCTCTGTGGTCCAGCCAGCCAGCCACGCCACCATCTCTCTGTGGTCCAGCCAGCCAGCCACGCCACAGTCTCTCTGTGGTCCAGCCAGCCAGCCACGCCAAAGTCTCTCTGTGGTCCAGCCAGCCAGCCACGCCACCGTCTCTCTGTGGTCCAGCCAGCCAGCCACGCCACAGTCTCTCTGTGGTCCAGCCAGCCAGCCACGCCACCGTCTCTCTGTGGTCCAGCCAGCCAGCCACGCCACAGTCTCTCTGTGGTCCAGCCAGCCAGCCACGCCACCGTCACTCTGTGGTCCAGCCAGCCAGCCACGCCACAGTCTTTCTGTGGTCCAGCCAGCCAGCCACGCCACCGTCTCTCTGTGGTCCAGCCAGCCAGCCACGCCACAGTCTCTCAGTGGTCCAGCCAGCCAGCCATGGCACCGTCTCTCTGTGGTCCAGCCAGCCAGCCACGCCACAGTCTCTCAGTTGTCCAGCCAGCCAGCCACGCCACCGTCTCTCTGTGGTCCAGCCAGCCAGCCACGACACAGTCTCTCAGTGGTCCAGCCAGCCAGCCACGCCACCGTCTCTCTGTGGTCCAGCCAGCCAGCCACGCCACCGTCTCTCTGTGGTCCAGCCAGCCAGCCACGCCACAGTCTCTCTGTGGTCCAGCCAGCCAGCCACGCCACAGTCTCTCTGTGGTCCAGCCAGCCAGCCACGCCACAGTCTCTCTGTAGTCCAGCCAGCCAGCCACACCACCGTCTCTCTGTGGTCCAGCCAGGCAGCCACGCCACAGTCTCTCAGTGGTCCAGCCAGCCAGCCACGGCACCGTCTCTCTGTGGTCCAGCCAGCCAGCCACGCCACAGTCTCTCAGTGGTCCAGCCAGCCAGCCACGCCACCGTCTCTCTGTGGTCCAGCCAGCCAGCCACGCCAGAGTCTCTCAGTGGTCCAGCCAGCCAGCCACGCCACCGTCTCTCGGTGGTCCAGCCAGCCAGCCACGCCAGCGTCTCTCTGTGGTCCAGCCAGCCAGCCACGCCACCGTCTCTCTGTGGTCCAGCCAGCCAGCCACGCCACAGTCTCTCTGTGGTCCAGCCAGCCAGCCACGCCACCGTCTCTCTGTGGTCCAGCCAGCCAGCCACGCCACCGTCTCTCTGTGGTCCAGCCAGCCAGCCACGCCACAGTCTCTCTGTGGTCCAGCCAGCCAGCCACGCCACAGTCTCTCTGTGGTCCAGCCAGCCAGCCACGCCACTGTCTCTCTGTGGTCCAGCCAGCCAGCCACGCCACCGTCTCTCTGTGGTCCAGCCAGCCAGCCACGCCACCGTCTCTCTGTGGTCCAGCCAGCCAGCCACGCCACAGTCTCTCTGTGGTCCAGCCAGCCAGCCACGCCACCGTCTCTCTGTGCTCCAGCCAGCCAGCCACGCCACAGTCTCTCTGTGGTCCAGCCAGCCAGCCACGCCACCGTCTCTCTGTGGTCCAGCCAGACAGCCACGCCACCGTCTCTCTGTGGTCCAGCCAGCCAGCCACGCCACAGTCTCTCTGTGGTCCAGCCAGCCAGCCACGCCACCGTCTCTCTGTGGTCCAGCCAGACAGCCACGCCACCGTCTCTCTGTTGTCCAGCCAGCCAGCCACGCCACCGTCTCTCTGTGGTCCAGCCAGCCAGCCACGCCACCGTCTCTCTGTGGTCCAGCCAGCCAGCCACGCCACCGTCTCTCTGTGGTCCAGCCAGCCAGCCACGCCACCTTCTCTCTGTGGTCCAGCCAGCCAGCCACACCACAGTCTCTCTGTGGTCCAGCCAGCCAGCCACGCCACCGTCTCTCTGTGGTCCAGCCAGCCAGCCACGCCACAGTCTCTCTGTGGTCCAGCCAGCCAGCCACGCCACAGTCTCTCTGTGGTCCAGCCAGCCAGCCACGCCACCGTCTCTCTGTGGTCCAGCCAGCCAGCCACGCCACAGTCTCTCTGTGGTCCAGCCAGCCAGCCACGCCACTGTCTCTCTGTGGTCCAGCCAGCCAGCCACGCCACAGTCTCTCTGTGGTCCAGCCAACCAGCCACGCCACAGTCTCTCTGTGGTCCAGCCAGCCAGCCACGCCACAGTCTCTCTGTGGTCCAGCCAGCCAGCCACGCCACAGTCTCTCTGTGGTCCAGCCAGCCAGCACGCCACAGTCTCTCTGTGGTCCAGCCAGCCAGCCACGCCACAGTCTCTCTGTGGTCAGCCAGCCAGCCACGCCACAGTCTCTCTGTGGTCCAGCCAGCCAGCCATGCCACAGTCTCTCTGTGGTCCAGCCAGCCAGCCACGCCACAGTCTCTCTGTGGTCCAGCCAGCCAGCCACGCCACAGTCTCTCTGTGGTCCAGCCAGCCAGCCAGCCACGCCACAGTCTCTCTGTGGTCCAGCCAGCCAGCCACGCCACAGTCTCTCTGTGGTCCAGCCAGCCAGCCAGCCACGCCACAGTCTCTCTGTGGTCCAGCCAGCCAGCCACGCCACAGTCTCTCTGTGGTCCAGCCAGCCAGGCCACGCCACAGTCTCTCTGTGGTCCAGCCAGCCAGCCACGCCACAGTCTCTCTGTGGTCCAGCCAGCCAGCCACGCCAGAGTCTCTCTGTGGTCCAGCCAGCCAGCCACGCCACAGTCTCTCTGTGGTCCAGCCAGCCAGCCACGCCACAGTCTCTCTGTGGTCCAGCCAGCCAGCCACGCCACAGTCTCTCTGTGGTCCAGCCAGCCAGCCACGCCACAGTCTCTCTGTGGTCCAGCCAGCCAGCCACGCCACAGTCTCTCTGTGGTCCAGCCAGCCAGCCACGCCACAGTCTCTCTGTGGTCCAGCCAGCCAGCCACGCCACAGTCTCTCTGTGGTCCAGCCAGCCAGCCACGCCACAGTCTCTCTGTGGTCCAGCCAGCCAGCCACGCCACAGTCTCTCTGTGGTCCAGCCAGCCAGCCACGCCACCGTCTCTCTGTGGTCCAGCCAGCCAGCCACGCCACAGTCTCTCTGTGGTCCAGCCAGCCAGCCACGCCACCGTCTCTCTGTGGTCCAGCCAGCCAGCCACGCCACCGTCTCTCTGTGGTCCAGCCAGCCAGCCACGCCACCGTCTCTCTGTGGTCCAGCCAGCCAGCCACGCCACCGTCTCTCTGTGGTCCAGCCTGCCAGCCACGCCACAGTCTCTCTGTGGTCCAGCCAGCCAGCCACGACACCGTCTCTCTGTGGACCAGCCAGCCAGCCACGCCACCGTCTCTCTGTGGTCCAGCCAGCCAGCCACGCCACAGTCTCTCAGTTGTCCAGCCAGCCAGCCACGCCACCGTCTCTCTGTGGTCCAGCCAGCCAGCCACGACACAGTCTCTCAGTGGTCCAGCCAGCCAGCCACGCCACCGTCTCTCTGTGGTCCAGCCAGCCAGCCACGCCACCGTCTCTCTGTGGTCCAGCCAGCCAGCCACGCCACAGTCTCTCTGTGGTCCAGCCAGCCAGCCACGCCACAGTCTCTCTGTGGTCCAGCCAGCCAGCCACGCCACAGTCTCTCTGTAGTCCAGCCAGCCAGCCACACCACCGTCTCTCTGTGGTCCAGCCAGCAGCCACGCCACAGTCTCTCAGTGGTCCAGCCAGCCAGCCACGGCACCGTCTCTCTGTGGTCCAGCCAGCCAGCCACGCCACAGTCTCTCAGTGGTCCAGCCAGCCAGCCACGCCACCGTCTCTCTGTGGTCCAGCCAGCCAGCCACGCCAGAGTCTCTCAGTGGTCCAGCCAGCCAGCCACGCCACCGTCTCTCGGTGGTCCAGCCAGCCAGCCACGCCAGCGTCTCTCTGTGGTCCAGCCAGCCAGCCACGCCACCGTCTCTCTGTGGTCCAGCCAGCCAGCCACGCCACAGTCTCTCTGTGGTCCAGCCAGCCAGCCACGCCACCGTCTCTCTGTGGTCCAGCCAGCCAGCCACGCCACCGTCTCTCTGTGGTCCAGCCAGCCAGCCACGCCACAGTCTCTCTGTGGTCCAGCCAGCCAGCCACGCCACAGTCTCTCTGTGGTCCAGCCAGCCAGCCACGCCACTGTCTCTCTGTGGTCCAGCCAGCCAGCCACGCCACCGTCTCTCTGTGGTCCAGCCAGCCAGCCACGCCACCGTCTCTCTGTGGTCCAGCCAGCCAGCCACGCCACAGTCTCTCTGTGGTCCAGCCAGCCAGCCACGCCACCGTCTCTCTGTGCTCCAGCCAGCCAGCCACGCCACAGTCTCTCTGTGGTCCAGCCAGCCAGCCACGCCACCGTCTCTCTGTGGTCCAGCCAGACAGCCACGCCACCGTCTCTCTGTGGTCCAGCCAGCCAGCCACGCCACAGTCTCTCTGTGGTCCAGCCAGCCAGCCACGCCACCGTCTCTCTGTGGTCCAGCCAGACAGCCACGCCACCGTCTCTCTGTTGTCCAGCCAGCCAGCCACGCCACCGTCTCTCTGTGGTCCAGCCAGCCAGCCACGCCACCGTCTCTCTGTGGTCCAGCCAGCCAGCCACGCCACCGTCTCTCTGTGGTCCAGCCAGCCAGCCACGCCACCTTCTCTCTGTGGTCCAGCCAGCCAGCCACACCACAGTCTCTCTGTGGTCCAGCCAGCCAGCCACGCCACCGTCTCTCTGTGGTCCAGCCAGCCAGCCACGCCACAGTCTCTCTGTGGTCCAGCCAGCCAGCCACGCCACAGTCTCTCTGTGGTCCAGCCAGCCAGCCACGCCACCGTCTCTCTGTGGTCCAGCCAGCCAGCCACGCCACAGTCTCTCTGTGGTCCAGCCAGCCAGCCACGCCACTGTCTCTCTGTGGTCCAGCCAGCCAGCCACGCCACAGTCTCTCTGTGGTCCAGCCAACCAGCCACGCCACAGTCTCTCTGTGGTCCAGCCAGCCAGCCACGCCACAGTCTCTCTGTGGTCCAGCCAGCCAGCCACGCCACAGTCTCTCTGTGGTCCAGCCAGCCAGCCACGCCACAGTCTCTCTGTGGTCCAGCCAGCCAGCCACGCCACAGTCTCTCTGTGGTCAAGCCAGCCAGCCACGCCACAGTCTCTCTGTGGTCCAGCCAGCCAGCCATGCCACAGTCTCTCTGTGGTCCAGCCAGCCAGCAAGCCACGCCACAGTCTCTCTGTGGTCCAGCCAGCCAGCCACGCCACAGTCTCTCTGTGGTCCAGCCAGCCAGCCAGCCACGCCACAGTCTCTCTGTGGTCCAGCCAGCCAGCCACGCCACAGTCTCTCTGTGGTCCAGCCAGCCAGCCAGCCACGCCACAGTCTCTCTGTGGTCCAGCCAGCCAGCCACGCCACAGTCTCTCTGTGGTCCAGCCAGCCAGCCACGCCACAGTCTCTCTGTGGTCCAGCCAGCCAGCCACGCCACAGTCTCTCTGTGGTCCAGCCAGCCAGCCACGCCAGAGTCTCTCTGTGGTCCAGCCAGCCAGCCACGCCACAGTCTCTCTGTGGTCCAGCCAGCCAGCCACGCCACAGTCTCTCTGTGGTCCAGCCAGCCAGCCACGCCACAGTCTCTCTGTGGTCCAGCCAGCCAGCCACGCCACAGTCTCTCTGTGGTCCAGCCAGCCAGCCACGCCACAGTCTCTCTGTGGTCCAGCCAGCCAGCCACGCCACAGTCTCTCTGTGGTCCAGCCAGCCAGCACGCCACAGTCTCTCTGTGGTCCAGCCAGCCAGCCACGCCACCGTCTCTCTGTGGTCCAGCCAGCCAGCCACGCCACAGTCTCTCTGTGGTCCAGCCAGCCAGCCACGCCACCGTCTCTCTGTGGTCCAGCCAGCCAGCCACGCCACCCTCTCTCTGTGGTCCAGCCAGCCAGCCACGCCACCATCTCTCTGTGGTCCAGCCAGCCAGCCACGCCACCGTCTCTCTGTGGTCCAGCCAGCCAGCCACGCCACCGTCTCTCTGTGGTCCAGCCAGCCAGCCACGCCACCGTCTCTCTGTGGTCCAGCCTGCAGCCACGCCACAGTCTCTCTGTGGTCCAGCCAGCCAGCCACGACACCGTCTCTCTGTGGACCAGCCAGCCAGCCACGCCACCGTCTCTCTGTGGTCCAGCCAGCCAGCCACGCCACCGTCTCTCTGTGGTCCAGCCAGCCAGCCACGCCACCGTCTCTCTGTGGTCCAGCCAGCCAGCCACGCCACAGTCTCTCTGTGGTCCAGCCAGCCAGCCACGCCACCGTCTCTCTGTGGTCCAGCCAGCCAGCCACGCCACAGTCTCTCTGTGGTCCAGCCAGCCAGCCACGCCACAGTCTCTCTGTGGTCCAGCCAGCCAGCCACGCCACAGTCTCTCTGTGGTCCAGCCAGCCAGCCACGCCACCGTCTCTCTGTGGTCCAGCCAGCCAGCCACGCCACCGTTTCTCTGTGGTCCAGCCAGCCAGCCACGCCACAGTCTGTCTGTGGTCCAGCCAGCCAGCCACGCCACCGTCTCTCTGTGGTCCAGCCAGCCAGCCACGCCACCGTCTCTCTGTGGTCCAGCCAGCCAGCCACGCCACAGTCTCTCTGTGGTCCAGCCAGCCAGCCACGACACCGTCTCTCTGTGGTCCAGCCAGCCAGCCACGCCACAGTCTCTCTGTGGTCCAGCCAGCCAGCCACGCCACCGTCTCTCTGTGGTCCAGCCAGCCAGCCACGCCACCGTCTCTCTGTGGTCCAGCCAGCCAGCCACGCCACCGTCTCTCTGTGGTCCAGCCAGCCAGCCACGCCACCGTCTCTCTGTGGTCCAGCCAGCCAGCCACGCCACCGTCTCTCTGTGGTCCAGCCAGCCAGCCACGCCACCGTCTCTCTGTGGTCCAGCCAGCCAGCCACGCCACCGTCTCTCTGTGGTCCAGCCAGCCAGCCACGCCACCGTCTCTCTGTGGTCCAGCCAGCCAGACACGCCACCGTCTCTCTGTGGTCCAGCCTGCCAGCCACGCCACAGTCTCTCTGTGGTCCAGCCAGCCAGCCACGCCACCGTCTCTCTGTGGTCCAGCCAGCCAGCCACGCCACCGTCTCTCTGTGGTCCAGCCAGCCAGCCACGCCACCGTCTCTCTGTGGTCCAGCCAGCCAGCCACGCCACCGTCTCTCTGTGGTCCAGCCAGCCAGCCACGCCACAGTCTCTCTGTGGTCCAGCCAGCCAGCCACGCCACCGTCTCTCTGTGGTCCAGCCAGCCAGCCACGCCACAGTCTCTCTGTGGTCCAGCCAGCCAGCCACGCCACCGTCTCTCTGTTGTCCAGCCAGCCAGCCACGCCACCGTCTCTCTGTGGTCCAGCCAGCCAGCCACGCCACAGTCTCTCTGTGTCCAGCCAGCCAGCCACGCCACAGTCTCTCTGTGGTCCAGCAGCCAGCCACGCCACAGTCTCTCTGTGGTCCAGCCAGCAGCCACGCCACCGTCTCCTGTGGTCCAGCCAGCCAGCCACGCCACCGTCTCTCTGTGGTCCAGCCAGCCAGCCACGCCACAGTCTCTCTGTGGTCAGCCAGCCAGCCACGCCACCGTCTCTCTGTGGTCCAGCCAGCCAGCCACGCCACAGTCTCTCTGTGGTCCAGCCAGCCAGCCACGCCACCGTCTCTCTGTGGTCCAGCCAGACAGCCACGCCACTGTCTCTCTGTGGTCCAGCCAGCCAGCCACGCCACAGTCTCTCTGTGGTCCAGCCAGCCAGCCACGCCACCGTCTCTCTGTGGTCCAGCCAGACAGCCACGCCACCGTCTCTCTGTGGTCCAGCCAGCCAGCCACGCCACCGTCTCTCTGTGGTCCAGCCAGCCAGCCACGCCAGCGTCTCTCTGTGGTCCAGCCAGCCAGCCACGCCACCGTCTCTCTGTGGTCAGCAGCCAGCCACGCCACCGTCTCTCTGTGGTCCAGCCAGCCAGCCACGCCACAGTCTCTCTGTGGTCCAGCCAGCCAGCCACGCCACCGTCTCTCTGTGGGCCAGCCAGCCAGCCACGCCACAATCTCTCTGTGGTCCAGCCAGCCAACCACGCCACAGTCTCTCTGTGGTCCAGCCAGCCAGCCACGCCACAGTCTCTCTGTGGTCCAGCCAGCCAGCCACGCCACAGTCTCTCTGAGGTCCAGCCAGCCAGCCACGCCACAGTCTCTCTGTGGTCCAGCCAGCCAGCCACGCCACAGTCTCTCTGTGGTCAGCCAGCCAGCCACGCCACCGTCTCTCTGTGGTCCAGCCAGCCAGCCACGCCACAGTCTCTCTGTGGTCCAGCCAGCCAGCCACGCCACCGTCTCTCTGTGGTCCAGCCAGCCAGCCACGCCACAGTCTCTCTGTGGTCCAGCCAGCCAGCCACGCCACCGTCTCTCTGTGGTCAGCCAGCCAGCCACGCCACCGTCTCTCTGTGGTCCAGCCAGCCAGCCACGCCACCGTCTCTCTGTGGTCCAGCCAGCCAGCCACGCCACCGTCTCACTGTGGTCCAGCCAGCCAGCCACGCCACCGTCTCTCTGTGGTCCAGCCAGCCAGCCACGCCACAGTCTCTCTGTGGTCCAGCCTGCCAGCCACGCCACAGTCTCTCTGTGGTCCAGCCAGCCAGCCACGACACCGTCTCTCTGTGGTACAGCCAGCCAGCCACGCCACCGTCTCTCTGTGGTCCAGCCAGCCAGCCACGCCACCGTCTCTCTGTGGTCCAGCCAGCCAGCCACGCCACCGTCTCTCTGTGGTCCAGCCAGCCAGCCACGCCACAGTCTCTCTGTGGTCCAGCCAGCCAGCCACGCCACCGTCTCTCTGTGGTCCAGCCAGCCAGCCACGCCACCGTCTCTCTGTGGTCCAGCCAGCCAGCCACGCCACAGTCTCTCTGTGGTCCAGCCAGCCAGCCACGCCACAGTCTCTCTGTGGTCCAGCCAGCCAGCCACGCCACAGTCTCTCTGTGGTCCAGCCAGCCAGCCACGCCACCGTCTCTCTGTGGTCCAGCCAGCCAGCCACGCCACCGTCTCTCTGTGGTCCAGCCAGCCAGCCACGCCACCGTCTCTCTGTGGTCCAGCCAGCCAGCCACGCCACCGTCTCTCTGTGGTCCAGCCAGCCAGCCACGCCACCGTCTCTCTGTGGTCCAGCCAGCCAGCCACGCCACAGTCTCTCTGTGGTCCAGCCAGCCAGCCACGCCACGTCTCTCTGTGTCCAGCCAGCCAGCCACGCCACAGTCTCTCTGTGGTCCAGCCAGCCAGCCACGCCACCGTCTCTCTGTGGTCCAGCCAGCCAGCCACGCCACCGTCTCTCTGTGGTCCAGCCAGCCAGCCACGCCACCGTCTCTCTGTGGTCCAGCCAGCCAGCCACGCCACCGTCTCTCTGTGGTCCAGCCAGCCAGCCACGCCACCGTCCTCTCTGTGGTCCAGCCAGCCAGCCACGCCACCGTCTCTCTGTGGTCCAGCCAGCCAGCCACGCCACCGTCTCTCTGTGGTCCAGCCAGCCAGACACGCCCACCGTCTCTCTGTGGTCCAGCCTGCCAGCCACGCCACAGTCTCTCTGTGGTCCAGCCAGCCAGCCACGCCACCGTCTCTCTGTGGTCCAGCCAGCCAGCCACGCCACCGTCTCTCTGTGGTCCAGCCAGCCAGCCACGCCACCGTCTCTCTGTGGTCCAGCCAGCCAGCCACGCCACCGTCTCTCTGTGGTCCAGCCAGCCAGCCACGCCACAGTCTCTCTGTGGTCCAGCCAGCCAGCCCCGCCACCGTCTCTCTGTTGTCCAGCCAGCAGCCACGCCACCGTCTCTCTGTGGTCCAGCCAGCCAGCCACGCCACAGTCTCTCTGTGGTCCAGCCAGCCAGCCACGCCACAGTCTCTCTGTGGTCCAGCCAGCCAGCCACGCCACCGTCTCTCTGTGGTCCAGCCAGCCAGCCACGCCACCGTCTCTCTGTGGTCCAGCCAGCCAGCCACGCCACAGTCCTCTCTGTGGTCCAGCCAGCCAGCCACGCCACAGTCTCTCTGTGGTCCAGCCAGCCAGCCACGCCACCGTCTCTCTGTGGTCCAGCCAGCCAGCACGCCACAGTCTCTCTGTGGTCCAGCCAGCCAGCCACGCCACCGTCTCTCTGTGGTCCAGCCAGACAGCCACGCCACCGTCTCTCTGTGGTCCAGCCAGCCAGCCACGCCACAGTCTCTCTGTGGTCCAGCCAGCCAGCCACGCCACCGTCTCTCTGTGGTCCAGCCAGACAGCCACGCCACAGTCTCTCTGTTGGTCCAGCCAGCCAGCCACGCCACCGTCTCTCTGTGGTCCAGCCAGCCAGCCACGCCACCGTCTCTCTGTGGTCCAGCCAGCCAGCCACGCCACCGTCTCTCTGTGGTCCAGCCAGCCAGCCACGCCACCGTCTCTCTGTGGTCCAGCCAGCCAGCCACGCCACAGTCTCTCTGTGGTCCAGCCAGCCAGCCACGCCACCGTCTCTCTGTGGTCCAGCCAGCCAGCCACGCCACAGTCTCTCTGTGGTCCAGCCAGCCAGCCACGCCACAGTCTCTCTGTGGTCCAGCCAGCCAGCCACGCCACCGTCTCTCTGTGGTCCAGCCAGCCAGCCACGCCACAGTCTCTCTGTGGTCCAGCCAGCCAGCCACGCCACAGTCTCTCTGTGGTCCAGCCAGCCAGCCACGCCACAGTCTCTCTGTGGTCCAGCCAGCCAGCCACGCCACAGTCTCTCTGTGGTCCAGCCAGCCAGCCACGCCACAGTCTCTCTGTGGTCCAGCCAGCCAGCCACGCCACAGTCTCTCTGTGGTCCAGCCACCAGCCATGCCACAGTCTCTCTGTGGTCCAGCCAGCCAGCCACGCCACAGTCTCTCTGGGGTCCAGCCAGCCAGCCACGCCACAGTCTCTCTGGTGGTCCAGCCAGCCAGCCACGCCACAGTCTCTCTGTGGTCCAGCCAGCCAGCCAGCCACGCCACAGTCTCTCTGTGGTCCAGGCCAGCCAGCCACGCCACAGTCTCTCTGGGTCCAGCCAGCCAGCCATGCCACAGTCTCTCTGTGGTCCAGCCCAGCAGCCACGCCACAGTCTCTCTGTGGGTCCAGCCAGCCAGCCACTCCACAGTCTCTCTGGTGTCCAGCCAGGCCACCTACGCCACAGTCTCTCTGTGGTCCAGCCAGCCAGCCACGCCACTGTCTCTCTGTGGTCCAGCCAGCCAGCCACGCCACAGTCTCTCTGTGTCCAGCCAGCCACCGACGCCACAGTCTCTCTGTGGTCCAGCCAGCCAGCCACGCCAGCAGTCTCTCTGTGGTCCAGCCAGCCAGCCACGCCACAGTCTCTCTGTGGTCCAGCCAGCCAGCCACGCCACAGTCTCTCTGTGGTCCAGCCAGCCAGCCACGCCACAGTCTCTCTGTGGTCCAGGCCAGCCAGCCACGCCACAGTCTCTCTGTGGTCCAGCCAAGCCAAGCCACGCCACAGTCTCTCTGTGGTCCCAGCCAGCCAGCCACGCCACAGTCTCTCTGAGGTCCAGCCAGCCAGCCACGCCACCGTCTCTCTGTGGTCCAGCCAGCCAGCCACGCCACCGTCTCTCTGTGGTCCAGCCCAGGCCAGCCACGCCACCGTCTCTCTGTGGTCCAGCCAGCCAGCCACGCCACAGTCTCTCTGTTGGTCCAGCCAGCCAGCCACGCCACCGTCTCTCTGTGGTCCAGCCAGCCAGCCACGCCACCGTCTCTCTGTGGTCCAGCCAGCCAGCCACGCCACCGTCTCTCTGTGGTCCAGCCAGCCAGCCACGCCACAGTCTCTCTGTGGTCCAGCCAGCCAGCCACGCCACCGTCTCTCTGTGGTCCAGCCAGACAGGCCACGCCACAGTCTCTCTGTGGTCCACAGCCAGCCCACGCCACCGTCTCTCTGTGGTCCAGCCAGCCAGCCACGCCACAGTCTCTCAGTGGTCCAGCCAGCCAGCCACGCCACGTCTCTCTGTGGTCCAGCCCAGCCAGCCACGCAACAGTCTCTCTGTGGTCCAGCCAGCCAGCCACGCCACCGGTCTCTCTGTGGTCCAGCCAGCCAGCCACGCCACAGTCCTCTCTGTGGTCCAGCCAGCCAGCCACGCCACAGTCTCTCTGTGGTCCAGGCCAGCCAGCCACGCCACAGTCTCTCTGTGGTCCAGCCAGCCAGCCACGCCACAGTCTCTCTGTGGTCCAGCCAGCCAGCCACGCCACAGTCTCTCTGTGGTCCAGCCAGCCAGCCACCACGCCACAGTCTCTCTGTGGTCCAGCCAGCCAGCCACGCCACAGTCTCTCTGTGGTCCAGCCAGCCAGCCACGCCACAGTCTCTCTGTGTCCAGCCAGGCCAGCCACGCACAGTCTCTCTGTGGTCCAGCCAGCCAGCCACGCCACAGTCTCTCTGTGGTCCAGCCAGCCAGGCCACGCCACCGTCTCTCTGTGGTCCAGCCAGCCAGCCACGCCACAGTCTCTCTGTGGTCCAGCCAGCCAGCCACGCCACGTCTCTCTGTGTCCAGCCAGCCAGCCACGCCACAGTCTCTCTGTGGTCCAGCCAGCCAGCCACGCCACAGTCTCTCTGTGTCCAGCCAGCCAAGCCACGCACAGTCTCTCTGTGGTCCAGCCAGCCAGCCACGCCACAGTCTCTCTGTGGTCCAGCCAGCCAGCCACCCACAGTCTCTCTGTGGTCCAGCCAGCCAGCCACGCCACAGTCTCTCTGTGGTCCAGCCAGCCAGCCACGCCACAGTCTCTCTGTGGTCCAGCCAGCCAGCCACGCCACAGTCCTCTCTGTGGTCCAGCCAGCCAGCCACGCCACAGTCTCTCTGTGGTCCAGCCAGCCAGCCACGCCACAGTCTCTCTGTGGTCCAGCCAGCCAGCCACGCCACAGTCTCTCTGTGGTCCAGCCAGCCAGCCACGCCACAGTCTCTCTGTGGTCCAGCCAGCCAGCCACGCCACAGTCTCTCTGTGGTCCAGCCAGCCAGCCACGCCACAGTCTCTCTGTGGTCCAGCCAGCCAGCCACGCCACAGTCTCTCTGTGGTCCAGCCAGCCAGCCACGCCACAGTCTCTCTGTGGTCCAGCCAGCCAGCCACGCCACCGTCTCTCTGTGGTCCAGCCAGCCAGCCACGCCACAGTCTCTCTGTGGTCCAGCCAGCCAGCCACGCCACAGTCTCTCTGTGGTCCAGCCAGCCAGCCACGCCACAGTCTCTCTGTGGTCCAGCCAGCCAGCCACGCCACAGTCTCTCTGTGGTCCAGCCAGCCAGCCACGCCACAGTCTCTCTGTGGTCCAGCCAGCCAGCCACGCCACAGTCTCTCTGTGGTCCAGCCAGCCAGCCACGCCACAGTCTCTCTGTGGTCCAGCCAGCCAGCCACGCCACCGTCTCTCTGTGGTCCAGCCAGCCAGCCACGCCACAGTCTCTCTGTGGTCCAGCCAGCCAGCCACGCCACCGTCTCTCTGTGGTCCAGCCAGCCAGCCACGCCACCGTCTCTCTGTGGTCCAGCCAGCCAGCCACGCCACAGTCTCTCTGTGTCCAGCCAGCCAGCCACGCCACCGTCTCTCTGTGGTCCAGCCAGCCAGCCACGCCACCGTCTCTCTGTGGTCCAGCCGGCCAGCCACGCCACCGTCTCTCTGTGGTCCAGCCAGGCCAGCCACGCCACAGTCTCTCTGTGGTCCAGCCAGCCAGCCACGCCACCGTCTCTCTGTGGTCCAGCCAGCCAGCCACGCCACCGTCTCTCTGTGGTCCAGCCAGCCAGCCACGCCACCGTCTCTCTGTGGTCCAGCCAGCCAGCCACGCCACCGTCTCTCTGTGGTCCAGCCAGCCAGCCACGCCACAGTCTCTCTGTGGTCCAGCCAGCCAGCCACGCCACCGTCTCTCTGTGGTCCAGCCAGCCAGCCACGCCACAGTCTCTCTGTGGTCCAGCCAGCCAGCCACGCCACAGTCTCTCTGTGGTCCAGCCAGCCAGCCACGCCACAGTCTCTCTGTGGTCCAGCCAGCCAGCCACGCCACAGTCTCTCTGTGGTCCAGCCAGCCAGCCACGCCACCGTCTCTCTGTGGTCCAGCCAGCCAGCCACGCCACCGTCTCTCTGTGGTCCAGCCAGCCAGCCACGCCACAGTCTCTCTGTGGTCCAGCCAGCCAGCCACGCCACAGTCTCTCTGTGGTCCAGCCAGCCAGCCACGCCACCGTCTCTCTGTGGTCCAGCCAGCCAGCCACGCCACAGTCTCTCTGTGGTCCAGCCAGCCAGCCACGCCACCGTCTCTCTGTGGTCCAGCCAGCCAGCCACGCCACAGTCTCTCTGTGGTCCAGCCAGCCAGCCACGCCACCGTCTCTCTGTGGTCCAGCCAGCCAGCCACGCCACCGTCTCTCTGTGGTCCAGCCAGCCAGCCACGCCACAGTCTCTCTGTGGTCCAGCCAGCCAGCCACGCCACCGTCTCTCTGTGGTCCAGCCAGCCAGCCACGCCACCGTCTCTCTGTGGTCCAGCCAGCCAGCCACGCCACCGTCTCTCTGTGGTCCAGCCAGCCAGCCACGCCACCGTCTCTCTGTGGTCCAGCCAGCCAGCCACGCCACCGTCTCTCTGTGGTCCAGCCAGCCAGCCACGCCACAGTCTCTCTGTGGTCCAGCCAGCCAGCCACGCCACAGTCTCTCTGTGGTCCAGCCAGCCAGCCACGCCACCGTCTCTCTGTGGTCCAGCCAGCCAGCCACGCCACCGTCTCTCTGTGGTCCAGCCAGCCAGCCACGCCACCGTCTCTCTGTGGTCCAGCCAGCCAGCCACGCCACAGTCTCTCTGTGGTCCAGCCAGCCAGCCACGCCACCGTCTCTCTGTGGTCCAGCCAGCCAGCCACGCCACCGTCTCTCTGTGGTCCAGCCAGCCAGCCACGCCACAGTCTCTCTGTGGTCCAGCCAGCCAGCCACGCCACAGTCTCTCTGTGGTCCAGCCAGCCAGCCACGCCACAGTCTCTCTGTGGTCCAGCCAGCCAGCCACGCCACAGTCTCTCTGTGGTCCAGCCAGCCAGCCACGCCACCGTCTCTCTGTGGTCCAGCCAGCCAGCCACGCCACAGTCTCTCTGTGGTCCAGCCAGCCAGCCACGCCACAGTCTCTCTGTGGTCCAGCCAGCCAGCCACGCCACAGTCTCTCTGTGGTCCAGCCAGCCAGCCACGCCACAGTCTCTCTGTGGTCCAGCCAGCCAGCCACGCCACCGTCTCTCTGTGGTCCAGCCAGCCAGCCACGCCACCGTCTCTCTGTGGTCCAGCCAGCCAGCCACGCCACAGTCTCTCTGTGGTCCAGCCAGCCAGCCACGCCACAGTCTCTCTGTGGTCCAGCCAGCCAGCCACGCCACAGTCTCTCTGTGGTCCAGCCAGCCAGCCACGCCACAGTCTCTCTGTGGTCCAGCCAGCCAGCCACGCCACAGTCTCTCTGTGGTCCAGCCAGCCAGCCACGCCACAGTCTCTCTGTGGTCCAGCCAGCCAGCCACGCCACAGTCTCTCTGTGGTCCAGCCAGCCAGCCACGCCACAGTCTCTCTGTGGTCCAGCCAGCCAGCCACGCCACAGTCTCTCTGTGGTCCAGCCAGCCAGCCACGCCACAGTCTCTCTGTGGTCCAGCCAGCCAGCCACGCCACAGTCTCTCTGTGGTCCAGCCAGCCAGCCACGCCACAGTCTCTCTGTGGTCCAGCCAGCCAGCCACGCCACAGTCTCTCTGTGGTCCAGCCAGCCAGCCACGCCACAGTCTCTCTGTGGTCCAGCCAGCCAGCCACGCCACAGTCTCTCTGTGGTCCAGCCAGCCAGCCACGCCACAGTCTCTCTGTGGTCCAGCCAGCCAGCCACGCCACAGTCTCTCTGTGGTCCAGCCAGCCAGCCACGCCACAG
This sequence comes from Squalus acanthias, assembly GCA_030390025.1. Taxonomy (NCBI): domain Eukaryota; kingdom Metazoa; phylum Chordata; class Chondrichthyes; order Squaliformes; family Squalidae; genus Squalus; species Squalus acanthias. The sequence goes on along the minus strand of JASTWF010001960.1, from coordinate 7,908 downwards.
TCTCTCTGTGGTCCAGCCAGCCAGCCACGCCACAGTCTCTCTGTGGTCCAGCCAGCCAGCCACGCCACAGTCTCTCTGTGGTCCAGCCAGCCAGCCACGCCACAGTCTCTCTGTGGTCCAGCCAGCCAGCCACGCCACAGTCTCTCTGTGGTCCAGCCAGCCAGCCACGCCACAGTCTCTCTGTGGTCCAGCCAGCCAGCCACGCCACAGTCTCTCTGTGGTCCAGCCAGCCAGCCACGCCACAGTCTCTCTGTGGTCCAGCCAGCCAGCCACGCCACAGTCTCTCTGTGGTCCAGCCAGCCAGCCACGCCACCGTCTCTCTGTGGTCCAGCCAGCCAGCCACGCCACAGTCTCTCTGTGGTCCAGCCAGCCAGCCACGCCACAGTCTCTCTGTGGTCCAGCCAGCCAGCCACGCCACAGTCTCTCTGTGGTCCAGCCAGCCAGCCACGCCACAGTCTCTCTGTGGTCCAGCCAGCCAGCCACGCCACAGTCTCTCTGTGGTCCAGCCAGCCAGCCACGCCACAGTCTCTCTGTGGTCCAGCCAGCCAGCCACGCCACAGTCTCTCTGTGGTCCAGCCAGCCAGCCACGCCACAGTCTCTCTGTGGTCCAGCCAGCCAGCCACGCCACAGTCTCTCTGTGGTCCAGCCAGCCAGCCACGCCACAGTCTCTCTGTGGTCCAGCCAGCCAGCCACGCCACAGTCTCTCTGTGGTCCAGCCAGCCAGCCACGCCACAGTCTCTCTGTGGTCCAGCCAGCCAGCCACGCCACAGTCTCTCTGTGGTCCAGCCAGCCAGCCACGCCACAGTCTCTCTGTGGTCCAGCCAGCCAGCCACGCCACAGTCTCTCTGTGGTCCAGCCAGCCAGCCACGCCACAGTCTCTCTGTGGTCCAGCCAGCCAGCCACGCCACAGTCTCTCTGTGGTCCAGCCAGCCAGCCACGCCACCGTCTCTCTGTGGTCCAGCCAGCCAGCCACGCCACAGTCTCTCTGTGGTCCAGCCAGCCAGCCACGCCACAGTCTCTCTGTGGTCCAGCCAGCCAGCCACGCCACAGTCTCTCTGTGGTCCAGCCAGCCAGCCACGCCACAGTCTCTCTGTGGTCCAGCCAGCCAGCCACGCCACAGTCTCTCTGTGGTCCAGCCAGCCAGCCACGCCACAGTCTCTCTGTGGTCCAGCCAGCCAGCCACGCCACAGTCTCTCTGTGGTCCAGCCAGCCAGCCACGCCACAGTCTCTCTGTGGTCCAGCCAGCCAGCCACGCCACAGTCTCTCTGTGGTCCAGCCAGCCAGCCACGCCACAGTCTCTCTGTGGTCCAGCCAGCCAGCCACGCCACAGTCTCTCTGTGGTCCAGCCAGCCAGCCACGCCACAGTCTCTCTGTGGTCCAGCCAGCCAGCCACGCCACAGTCTCTCTGTGGTCCAGCCAGCCAGCCACGCCACAGTCTCTCTGTGGTCCAGCCAGCCAGCCACGCCACAGTCTCTCTGTGGTCCAGCCAGCCAGCCACGCCACAGTCTCTCTGTGGTCCAGCCAGCCAGCCACGCCACAGTCTCTCTGTGGTCCAGCCAGCCAGCCACGCCACAGTCTCTCTGTGGTCCAGCCAGCCAGCCACGCCACAGTCTCTCTGTGGTCCAGCCAGCCAGCCACGCCACAGTCTCTCTGTGGTCCAGCCAGCCAGCCACGCCACAGTCTCTCTGTGGTCCAGCCAGCCAGCCACGCCACAGTCTCTCTGTGGTCCAGCCAGCCAGCCACGCCACAGTCTCTCTGTGGTCCAGCCAGCCAGCCACGCCACAGTCTCTCTGTGGTCCAGCCAGCCAGCCACGCCACAGTCTCTCTGTGGTCCAGCCAGCCAGCCACGCCACAGTCTCTCTGTGGTCCAGCCAGCCAGCCACGCCACAGTCTCTCTGTGGTCCAGCCAGCCAGCCACGCCACAGTCTCTCTGTGGTCCAGCCAGCCAGCCACGCCACAGTCTCTCTGTGGTCCAGCCAGCCAGCCACGCCACAGTCTCTCTGTGGTCCAGCCAGCCAGCCACGCCACAGTCTCTCTGTGGTCCAGCCAGCCAGCCACGCCACAGTCTCTCTGTGGTCCAGCCAGCCAGCCACGCCACAGTCTCTCTGTGGTCCAGCCAGCCAGCCACGCCACAGTCTCTCTGTGGTCCAGCCAGCCAGCCACGCCACAGTCTCTCTGTGGTCCAGCCAGCCAGCCACGCCACAGTCTCTCTGTGGTCCAGCCAGCCAGCCACGCCACAGTCTCTCTGTGGTCCAGCCAGCCAGCCACGCCACAGTCTCTCTGTGGTCCAGCCAGCCAGCCACGCCACAGTCTCTCTGTGGTCCAGCCAGCCAGCCACGCCACAGTCTCTCTGTGGTCCAGCCAGCCAGCCACGCCACAGTCTCTCTGTGGTCCAGCCAGCCAGCCACGCCACAGTCTCTCTGTGGTCCAGCCAGCCAGCCACGCCACAGTCTCTCTGTGGTCCAGCCAGCCAGCCACGCCACAGTCTCTCTGTGGTCCAGCCAGCCAGCCACGCCACAGTCTCTCTGTGGTCCAGCCAGCCAGCCACGCCACAGTCTCTCTGTGGTCCAGCCAGCCAGCCACGCCACAGTCTCTCTGTGGTCCAGCCAGCCAGCCACGCCACAGTCTCTCTGTGGTCCAGCCAGCCAGCCACGCCACAGTCTCTCTGTGGTCCAGCCAGCCAGCCACGCCACAGTCTCTCTGTGGTCCAGCCAGCCAGCCACGCCACAGTCTCTCTGTGGTCCAGCCAGCCAGCCACGCCACAGTCTCTCTGTGGTCCAGCCAGCCAGCCACGCCACCGTCTCTCTGTGGTCCAGCCAGCCAGCCACGCCACAGTCTCTCTGTGGTCCAGCCAGCCAGCCACGCCACAGTCTCTCTGTGGTCCAGCCAGCCAGCCACGCCACAGTCTCTCTGTGGTCCAGCCAGCCAGCCACGCCACAGTCTCTCTGTGGTCCAGCCAGCCAGCCACGCCACAGTCTCTCTGTGGTCCAGCCAGCCAGCCACGCCACAGTCTCTCTGTGGTCCAGCCAGCCAGCCACGCCACAGTCTCTCTGTGGTCCAGCCAGCCAGCCACGCCACAGTCTCTCTGTGGTCCAGCCAGCCAGCCACGCCACAGTCTCTCTGTGGTCCAGCCAGCCAGCCACGCCACAGTCTCTCTGTGGTCCAGCCAGCCAGCCACGCCACAGTCTCTCTGTGGTCCAGCCAGCCAGCCACGCCACAGTCTCTCTGTGGTCCAGCCAGCCAGCCACGCCACAGTCTCTCTGTGGTCCAGCCAGCCAGCCACGCCACAGTCTCTCTGTGGTCCAGCCAGCCAGCCACGCCACAGTCTCTCTGTGGTCCAGCCAGCCAGCCACGCCACAGTCTCTCTGTGGTCCAGCCAGCCAGCCACGCCACAGTCTCTCTGTGGTCCAGCCAGCCAGCCACGCCACAGTCTCTCTGTGGTCCAGCCAGCCAGCCACGCCACAGTCTCTCTGTGGTCCAGCCAGCCAGCCACGCCACAGTCTCTCTGTGGTCCAGCCAGCCAGCCACGCCACAGTCTCTCTGTGGTCCAGCCAGCCAGCCACGCCACAGTCTCTCTGTGGTCCAGCCAGCCAGCCACGCCACAGTCTCTCTGTGGTCCAGCCAGCCAGCCACGCCACCGTCTCTCTGTGGTCCAGCCAGCCAGCCACGCCACAGTCTCTCTGTGGTCCAGCCAGCCAGCCACGCCACCGTCTCTCTGTGGTCCAGCCAGCCAGCCACGCCACAGTCTCTCTGTGGTCCAGCCAGCCAGCCACGCCACCGTCTCTCTGTGGTCCAGCCAGCCAGCCACGCCACAGTCTCTCTGTGGTCCAGCCAGCCAGCCACGCCACCGTCTCTCTGTGGTCCAGCCAGCCAGCCACGCCACAGTCTCTCTGTGGTCCAGCCAGCCAGCCACGCCACCGTCTCTCTGTGGTCCAGCCAGCCAGCCACGCCACAGTCTCTCTGTGGTCCAGCCAGCCAGCCACGCCACCGTCTCTCTGTGGTCCAGCCAGCCAGCCACGCCACAGTCTCTCTGTGGTCCAGCCAGCCAGCCACGCCACCGTCTCTCTGTGGTCCAGCCAGCCAGCCACGCCACAGTCTCTCTGTGGTCCAGCCAGCCAGCCACGCCACCGTCTCTCTGTGGTCCAGCCAGCCAGCCACGCCACAGTCTCTCTGTGGTCCAGCCAGCCAGCCACGCCACAGTCTCTCTGTGGTCCAGCCAGCCAGCCACGCCACAGTCTCTCTGTGGTCCAGCCAGCCAGCCACGCCACAGTCTCTCTGTGGTCCAGCCAGCCAGCCACGCCACAGTCTCTCTGTGGTCCAGCCAGCCAGCCACGCCACAGTCTCTCTGTGGTCCAGCCAGCCAGCCACGCCACAGTCTCTCTGTGGTCCAGCCAGCCAGCCACGCCACAGTCTCTCTGTGGTCCAGCCAGCCAGCCACGCCACAGTCTCTCTGTGGTCCAGCCAGCCAGCCACGCCACAGTCTCTCTGTGGTCCAGCCAGCCAGCCACGCCACAGTCTCTCTGTGGTCCAGCCAGCCAGCCACGCCACAGTCTCTCTGTGGTCCAGCCAGCCAGCCACGCCACCGTCTCTCTGTGGTCCAGCCAGCCAGCCACGCCACAGTCTCTCTGTGGTCCAGCCAGCCAGCCACGCCACAGTCTCTCTGTGGTCCAGCCAGCCAGCCACGCCACAGTCTCTCTGTGGTCCAGCCAGCCAGCCACGCCACAGTCTCTCTGTGGTCCAGCCAGCCAGCCACGCCACAGTCTCTCTGTGGTCCAGCCAGCCAGCCACGCCACAGTCTCTCTGTGGTCCAGCCAGCCAGCCACGCCACAGTCTCTCTGTGGTCCAGCCAGCCAGCCACGCCACAGTCTCTCTGTGGTCCAGCCAGCCAGCCACGCCACAGTCTCTCTGTGGTCCAGCCAGCCAGCCACGCCACAGTCTCTCTGTGGTCCAGCCAGCCAGCCACGCCACCGTCTCTCTGTGGTCCAGCCAGCCAGCCACGCCACAGTCTCTCTGTGGTCCAGCCAGCCAGCCACGCCACCGTCTCTCTGTGGTCCAGCCAGCCAGCCACGCCACAGTCTCTCTGTGGTCCAGCCAGCCAGCCACGCCACCGTCTCTCTGTGGTCCAGCCAGCCAGCCACGCCACAGTCTCTCTGTGGTCCAGCCAGCCAGCCACGCCACAGTCTCTCTGTGGTCCAGCCAGCCAGCCACGCCACAGTCTCTCTGTGGTCCAGCCAGCCAGCCACGCCACCGTCTCTCTGTGGTCCAGCCAGCCAGCCACGCCACAGTCTCTCTGTGGTCCAGCCAGCCAGCCACGCCACAGTCTCTCTGTGGTCCAGCCAGCCAGCCACGCCACAGTCTCTCTGTGGTCCAGCCAGCCAGCCACGCCACAGTCTCTCTGTGGTCCAGCCAGCCAGCCACGCCACAGTCTCTCTGTGGTCCAGCCAGCCAGCCACGCCACAGTCTCTCTGTGGTCCAGCCAGCCAGCCACGCCACAGTCTCTCTGTGGTCCAGCCAGCCAGCCACGCCACAGTCTCTCTGTGGTCCAGCCAGCCAGCCACGCCACAGTCTCTCTGTGGTCCAGCCAGCCAGCCACGCCACAGTCTCTCTGTGGTCCAGCCAGCCAGCCACGCCACAGTCTCTCTGTGGTCCAGCCAGCCAGCCACGCCACAGTCTCTCTGTGGTCCAGCCAGCCAGCCACGCCACAGTCTCTCTGTGGTCCAGCCAGCCAGCCACGCCACAGTCTCTCTGTGGTCCAGCCAGCCAGCCACGCCACAGTCTCTCTGTGGTCCAGCCAGCCAGCCACGCCACAGTCTCTCTGTGGTCCAGCCAGCCAGCCACGCCACAGTCTCTCTGTGGTCCAGCCAGCCAGCCACGCCACAGTCTCTCTGTGGTCCAGCCAGCCAGCCACGCCACAGTCTCTCTGTGGTCCAGCCAGCCAGCCACGCCACAGTCTCTCTGTGGTCCAGCCAGCCAGCCACGCCACAGTCTCTCTGTGGTCCAGCCAGCCAGCCACGCCACAGTCTCTCTGTGGTCCAGCCAGCCAGCCACGCCACAGTCTCTCTGTGGTCCAGCCAGCCAGCCACGCCACAGTCTCTCTGTGGTCCAGCCAGCCAGCCACGCCACAGTCTCTCTGTGGTCCAGCCAGCCAGCCACGCCACAGTCTCTCTGTGGTCCAGCCAGCCAGCCACGCCACCGTCTCTCTGTGGTCCAGCCAGCCAGCCACGCCACAGTCTCTCTGTGGTCCAGCCAGCCAGCCACGCCACAGTCTCTCTGTGGTCCAGCCAGCCAGCCACGCCACAGTCTCTCTGTGGTCCAGCCAGCCAGCCACGCCACCGTCTCTCTGTGGTCCAGCCAGCCAGCCACGCCACAGTCTCTCTGTGGTCCAGCCAGCCAGCCACGCCACCGTCTCTCTGTGGTCCAGCCAGCCAGCCACGCCACCGTCTCTCTGTGGTCCAGCCAGCCAGCCACGCCACAGTCTCTCTGTGGTCCAGCCAGCCAGCCACGCCACAGTCTCTCTGTGGTCCAGCCAGCCAGCCACGCCACAGTCTCTCTGTGGTCCAGCCAGCCAGCCACGCCACCGTCTCTCTGTGGTCCAGCCAGCCAGCCACGCCACAGTCTCTCTGTGGTCCAGCCAGCCAGCCACGCCACCGTCTCTCTGTGGTCCAGCCAGCCAGCCACGCCACAGTCTCTCTGTGGTCCAGCCAGCCAGCCACGCCACCGTCTCTCTGTGGTCCAGCCAGCCAGCCACGCCACAGTCTCTCTGTGGTCCAGCCAGCCAGCCACGCCACCGTCTCTCTGTGGTCCAGCCAGCCAGCCACGCCACAGTCTCTCTGTGGTCCAGCCAGCCAGCCACGCCACCGTCTCTCTGTGGTCCAGCCAGCCAGCCACGCCACAGTCTCTCTGTGGTCCAGCCAGCCAGCCACGCCACAGTCTCTCTGTGGTCCAGCCAGCCAGCCACGCCACAGTCTCTCTGTGGTCCAGCCAGCCAGCCACGCCACAGTCTCTCTGTGGTCCAGCCAGCCAGCCACGCCACAGTCTCTCTGTGGTCCAGCCAGCCAGCCACGCCACAGTCTCTCTGTGGTCCAGCCAGCCAGCCACGCCACCGTCTCTCTGTGGTCCAGCCAGCCAGCCACGCCACAGTCTCTCTGTGGTCCAGCCAGCCAGCCACGCCACAGTCTCTCTGTGGTCCAGCCAGCCAGCCACGCCACAGTCTCTCTGTGGTCCAGCCAGCCAGCCACGCCACAGTCTCTCTGTGGTCCAGCCAGCCAGCCACGCCACAGTCTCTCTGTGGTCCAGCCAGCCAGCCACGCCACAGTCTCTCTGTGGTCCAGCCAGCCAGCCACGCCACAGTCTCTCTGTGGTCCAGCCAGCCAGCCACGCCACAGTCTCTCTGTGGTCCAGCCAGCCAGCCACGCCACAGTCTCTCTGTGGTCCAGCCAGCCAGCCACGCCACAGTCTCTCTGTGGTCCAGCCAGCCAGCCACGCCACAGTCTCTCTGTGGTCCAGCCAGCCAGCCACGCCACAGTCTCTCTGTGGTCCAGCCAGCCAGCCACGCCACAGTCTCTCTGTGGTCCAGCCAGCCAGCCACGCCACAGTCTCTCTGTGGTCCAGCCAGCCAGCCACGCCACAGTCTCTCTGTGGTCCAGCCAGCCAGCCACGCCACAGTCTCTCTGTGGTCCAGCCAGCCAGCCACGCCACAGTCTCTCTGTGGTCCAGCCAGCCAGCCACGCCACAGTCTCTCTGTGGTCCAGCCAGCCAGCCACGCCACAGTCTCTCTGTGGTCCAGCCAGCCAGCCACGCCACAGTCTCTCTGTGGTCCAGCCAGCCAGCCACGCCACAGTCTCTCTGTGGTCCAGCCAGCCAGCCACGCCACAGTCTCTCTGTGGTCCAGCCAGCCAGCCACGCCAC
>JASTWF010000196.1:727738-823056 GCA_030390025.1 Squalus acanthias | reverse complement strand
TGGCAGCGGTGGGATTCGAACCCACGCCCCCGCAGAGACTGGAACCTAAATCCAGCGCCTTAGACCGCTCGGCCACGCTACCACATGAAGCAGCTTGGCTTCTGAAACTAGAAACTGGTGATTGAAATGTGGCTTGGTCTTGTAAAAATAAAGGGGAAACAAAAGGAAATTGAATTCGTGAACGACAATCTCTTTTCTGATGCAACCCACTAGATCAGAAGAAGCTGCGTGTTCACAGGGCAACACTAATAAATAGATGTTTGTTGGGCCACTGCCATTGTATATTTAATTCATAATTTATACCTGTTGTGTATTGCAAGCAGGACGTTGGTGCAAGTAAAGTGTGATAAAATTATGATGTGATTGTGGGCAGCAATACTGTTTTTATTGTTGTTGAAAATAACAATGCAAATAGCAGAGGATGGTTTCGATCCATCGACCTCTGGGTTATGGGCCCAGCACGCTTCCGCTGCGCCACTCAGCAATTCGCTCGACGCAGGTTTTTAGGTTTTTATGTCCCACAGGGCTGTGTGTTAGCGAAATAAATTTCAGCATCCAGGATGTTTTGAAAGCGATAGCATGGCCCTCAAATAGCCCAGAGACCCGGACACCGCAACACCCGTGTTGGGAGGCTCAAATGGCTGCACACTGTCACAAGGACGCTCAGTATTACACCACCCACAATGGGACAGACACAGAATGACACTCAGAAAACCAGCAACGGTATGTCAGGCCACACAAAGGGAAGGACAGAGAAAGACACTGAGGAAACTAGAGAGAGAGACACAAACAGACTGAATAAAATGAGGGACAGACAGAGAATGAGGGAAAGACCGAGACGGCGAGAGAAACAGAGAGGGAGATAGACAAACAGGGAAACGGAGAGTGAAATGAAGAGAGAGACCTGCATGAAGGTGCTTTCTGCTGTGTAAAGTTATTCCCTGTTGTGTAAAGGCCAACAGCACCATCTGGTGGTGGAGAAGCGGCGCTGCTGGAATGCGTTGAGAGTTGGGGAAGGCCCAGGCTGCAACACGTTTGCAGCATTTGCAACTTATGTTGGTGCGAACAAAGTGATTTTTAAGTTGTATTGCAGCTTTTTGTGTTTATTGCAAGAAGGAAGTTGCTGGAAGTAAAGCCTAAAGTGTGATAAAAATACCTGCCGCGTTGAGCCTGAAATTTACCACAATTATAAGTGGAGGGAACAATTGGGAATATTTGCCGTCCTAATCACAAGTTCTTCAGAATAATGGCATGAAAAACACATCTGACTCTCATCCTGAACACAGAGTCCAGCTCACCAAATGTTTATACAGAATGGATCTTCTCTTCCCGTTGTCTTAATGTAACTTTCACTGTCTGGATAGGTTAGATTGAAAAAACATATTCGTGTTATATAAATCGGATTGTAGCAGAGGAGCAGATGGGAGGTGCTGTTCAAACGGTAAGTTTGTAAGGGCGAACGGGGAAACGACGGCGAGATGGTGTTTGCGAGAGTGATAGCAATGGTGAGCGCGTTTGACAGATTGCAAGAAATGGAAGAAACAAATATGTGAAAGTGGTGTACATCTGAATACGTGAGACGCAGCAGGTGTGGAGACGAGTGAGTGAACGGTCTGAATCCAGTTGGTTGGGTGGCAGTGTTCGCTGCTGGGTTCAGGCCAATTGTGGAACCGTGGAAATTCTGCAAATCGTATCTGCCTGTCAATAACAACTGAAGGACAAAGGTGAAGAAGTGACATAATAGGGAACAAAACAGGCCCACCTGCACGATTTTCTGCTGCTGACGAAGCGACGAAATTTATGAATGCCGCAATATCTGGCAGCGGTGGGATTCGAACCCACGCCCCCGCAGAGACTGGAGCCTAAATCCAGCGCCTTAGACCGCTCGGCCACGCTAACACATGAAGCAACTTGGCTTCTGAAACTAGAAACTGGTGATTGAAACGTGGCTTGGTCTTGTAAAAACATTGGGGAAACAAAAGGAAATTGAATTCGTGAACGCCAATCTCTTTTCTGATGCAACCCACTAGATCAGAAGAAGCTGCGTGTTCACAGGGCAACACTAATAAATAGATAGCAAAATACTGCGGATGCTGGAAATCCGAAATAACAACAGAAAACGCTGGAAAAACTCAGCAGGCCAGGCAGCATCCGTGGAGAGAGAAAGAGAGTTAACGTTTCAGGTCGATGACCTTTCATCAGAACTGGGAAGAGCCGGAAATCAAATAGATTTAAGGCCAGGGTAAAGCTGGGAAAAGGGGGAGGGGATAAAGGAACAAAGGGAGAGATGAAGAGACATTAAGAGACATTAAGAGATATGCAAGGCTAGAGGTGGTGTTAATGTGACAGATTAAGGCTGAATGAAGTGTGAAATCCACTGGCAGAATGAAGGACAGCTGCCAGCTTCTAGGAGGAAAAAAAAGGTGGAGGGGGGGGGGACAAATAAAAGGGTGGATAAAATAAAATATAAATGTGATTGGAGCTGAGGTTATGATCTAAAATTGTTGAACTCGATATTGAGTCCAGAGGGCTGTAGCGTGCCTAAACGAAAGATGAGGTGCTGTTCCTCGAGCTTACGCTGAGCTTCCGTGGAACAGTGTAATAGGCCGAGGACGGTGAGGTCAGAGTGGGAGTGAAGCGGTGAATTAAAGTGACAGGCCACCGGGAGCTCGGGGTCCCCCTTACGGACTGAACGGAGGTGTTCCGCAAAGCGGTCACCCAATCTGCGTTTGGTCTCCCCAATTTTGTTGGGACACCGCCATTGTATATTTAATTCATAATTTGTACCTGTTGTGTACTGCAAGCAGGACGTTGGTGCAAGTAAAGTGTGATAAAATTATAATGTGATTGTGGGTAGCAATACTGTTTTTATTGTTGTTGAAAATAACAACGCAAATAGCAGAGGATGGTTCCGAACCATCGACTTCTGGGTTATGGGCCCAGCACGCTTCCGCTGCGCCACTCTGCTGTCGGTTAGCAATTCGCTCGAAGCAGGTTTTTAGGTTTCGATGTCCCACAGGGCTGTGTGTTAGCGAAATAAATTTCAGCATCCAGGATGTATTGAAAGCGATAGCATGGCCCTCAAATAGCCCAGAGACCCGGACACCGCAACACCCGTGTTGGGAGGCTCAAATGGCTGCACAATGTCACAAGGACGCTCAGTATTACACCACCCACAATGGGACAGACACAGAATGACACTCAGAAAACCAGCAAGGGTATGTCAGGCCACACAAAGGGAAGGACAGAGAAAGACACTGAGGAAACTAGAGAGAGAGAGACACAAACAGACTGAATAAAATGAGGGACAGACAGAGACTGAGGGAAAGACCTAGACGGCGAGAGAAACAGAGAGGGAGATAGACAAATAGGGAAACGGAGAGTGAGATGAAGACAGAGACCTGCATGAAGGTGCTTTCTGCTGTGTAAAGGTATTCCCTGTTGTGTAAAGGCCAACAGCACCATCTGGTGGTGGAGAAGCGGCGCTGCTGGAATGCGTTGAGAGTAGTGGAAGGCCCAGGCTGCAACAAATTTGCAGCATTTGCAACTTATGTTGGTGCGAACAAAGTGATTTGTAAGTTGTGTTGCAGCTTTTTGTGTTTATTGCAAGAAGGAAGTTGCTGGAAGTAAAGCCTAAAGTGTGATAAAAATACCTGCCGCATTGAGCCTGAAATTTACCACAATTATAAGTGGAGGGAATAATAGGGAATATTTGCCGTCCTAATCACAAGTTCTTCAGAATAATGGCATGAAAAACACATCTGACTCTCATCCTGAACACAGAGTCCAGCTCACCAAATGTTTATACAGAATGGATCTTCTCTTCCCGTTGTCTTAATGTAACTTTCACTGTCTGGATAGGTTAGATTGAAAAAACATATTCGTGTTATATAAATCGGATTGTAGCAGAGGAGCAGATGGGAGGTGTTGTTCAAACGGTAAGTTTGTAAGGGCGAACGGGGAAACGACGGCGAGATGGTGTTTGCGAGAGTGACAGCAATGGTGAGCGCGTTTGACAGATTGCAAGAAACAAATATGTGAAAGTGGTGTACATCTGAATACGTGAGACGCAGCAGGTGTGGAGACGAGTGAGTGAACGGTCTGAATCCAGTTGGTTGGGTGACGGTGTTTGCCGTGTTCGGTGCTGGGTTTTGGCCAATTGTGGAACCGTGGAAATTCTGCAAATCGTATCTGCCTGTCAACAACAACTGAAGGACAAAGGTGAAGAAGTGACATAATACTGAACAAAACCTGCCCGATTTTCTGCTGCTGACGAAGCGACGAAATTTACGAATGCCGCAATATCTGGCAGCGGTGGGATTCGAACCCACGCCCCCGCAGAGACTGGAACCTAAATCCAGCGCCTTAGACCGCTCGGCCACGCTACCACATGAAGCAGCTTGGCTTCTGAAACTAGAAACTGGTGATTGAAATGTGGCTTGGTCTTGTAAAAATAAAGGGGAAACAAAAGGAAATTGAATTCGTGAACGACAATCTCTTTTCTGATGCAACCCACTAGATCAGAAGAAGCTGCGTGTTCACAGGGCAACACTAATAAATAGATGTTTGTTGGGCCACTGCCATTGTATATTTAATTCATAATTTATACCTGTTGTGTATTGCAAGCAGGACGTTGGTGCAAGTAAAGTGTGATAAAATTATGATGTGATTGTGGGCAGCAATACTGTTTTTATTGTTGTTGAAAATAACAATGCAAATAGCAGAGGATGGTTTCGATCCATCGACCTCTGGGTTATGGGCCCAGCACGCTTCCGCTGCGCCACTCAGCAATTCGCTCGACGCAGGTTTTTAGGTTTTTATGTCCCACAGGGCTGTGTGTTAGCGAAATAAATTTCAGCATCCAGGATGTTTTGAAAGCGATAGCATGGCCCTCAAATAGCCCAGAGACCCGGACACCGCAACACCCGTGTTGGGAGGCTCAAATGGCTGCACACTGTCACAAGGACGCTCAGTATTACACCACCCACAATGGGACAGACACAGAATGACACTCAGAAAACCAGCAACGGTATGTCAGGCCACACAAAGGGAAGGACAGAGAAAGACACTGAGGAAACTAGAGAGAGAGACACAAACAGACTGAATAAAATGAGGGACAGACAGAGAATGAGGGAAAGACCGAGACGGCGAGAGAAACAGAGAGGGAGATAGACAAACAGGGAAACGGAGAGTGAAATGAAGAGAGAGACCTGCATGAAGGTGCTTTCTGCTGTGTAAAGTTATTCCCTGTTGTGTAAAGGCCAACAGCACCATCTGGTGGTGGAGAAGCGGCGCTGCTGGAATGCGTTGAGAGTTGGGGAAGGCCCAGGCTGCAACACGTTTGCAGCATTTGCAACTTATGTTGGTGCGAACAAAGTGATTTTTAAGTTGTATTGCAGCTTTTTGTGTTTATTGCAAGAAGGAAGTTGCTGGAAGTAAAGCCTAAAGTGTGATAAAAATACCTGCCGCGTTGAGCCTGAAATTTACCACAATTATAAGTGGAGGGAACAATTGGGAATATTTGCCGTCCTAATCACAAGTTCTTCAGAATAATGGCATGAAAAACACATCTGACTCTCATCCTGAACACAGAGTCCAGCTCACCAAATGTTTATACAGAATGGATCTTCTCTTCCCGTTGTCTTAATGTAACTTTCACTGTCTGGATAGGTTAGATTGAAAAAACATATTCGTGTTATATAAATCGGATTGTAGCAGAGGAGCAGATGGGAGGTGCTGTTCAAACGGTAAGTTTGTAAGGGCGAACGGGGAAACGACGGCGAGATGGTGTTTGCGAGAGTGATAGCAATGGTGAGCGCGTTTGACAGATTGCAAGAAATGGAAGAAACAAATATGTGAAAGTGGTGTACATCTGAATACGTGAGACGCAGCAGGTGTGGAGACGAGTGAGTGAACGGTCTGAATCCAGTTGGTTGGGTGGCAGTGTTCGCTGCTGGGTTCAGGCCAATTGTGGAACCGTGGAAATTCTGCAAATCGTATCTGCCTGTCAATAACAACTGAAGGACAAAGGTGAAGAAGTGACATAATAGGGAACAAAACAGGCCCACCTGCACGATTTTCTGCTGCTGACGAAGCGACGAAATTTATGAATGCCGCAATATCTGGCAGCGGTGGGATTCGAACCCACGCCCCCGCAGAGACTGGAGCCTAAATCCAGCGCCTTAGACCGCTCGGCCACGCTAACACATGAAGCAACTTGGCTTCTGAAACTAGAAACTGGTGATTGAAACGTGGCTTGGTCTTGTAAAAACATTGGGGAAACAAAAGGAAATTGAATTCGTGAACGCCAATCTCTTTTCTGATGCAACCCACTAGATCAGAAGAAGCTGCGTGTTCACAGGGCAACACTAATAAATAGATAGCAAAATACTGCGGATGCTGGAAATCCGAAATAACAACAGAAAACGCTGGAAAAACTCAGCAGGCCAGGCAGCATCCGTGGAGAGAGAAAGAGAGTTAACGTTTCAGGTCGATGACCTTTCATCAGAACTGGGAAGAGCCGGAAATCAAATAGATTTAAGGCCAGGGTAAAGCTGGGAAAAGGGGGAGGGGATAAAGGAACAAAGGGAGAGATGAAGAGACATTAAGAGACATTAAGAGATATGCAAGGCTAGAGGTGGTGTTAATGTGACAGATTAAGGCTGAATGAAGTGTGAAATCCACTGGCAGAATGAAGGACAGCTGCCAGCTTCTAGGAGGAAAAAAAAGGTGGAGGGGGGGGGACAAATAAAAGGGTGGATAAAATAAAATATAAATGTGATTGGAGCTGAGGTTATGATCTAAAATTGTTGAACTCGATATTGAGTCCAGAGGGCTGTAGCGTGCCTAAACGAAAGATGAGGTGCTGTTCCTCGAGCTTACGCTGAGCTTCCGTGGAACAGTGTAATAGGCCGAGGACGGTGAGGTCAGAGTGGGAGTGAAGCGGTGAATTAAAGTGACAGGCCACCGGGAGCTCGGGGTCCCCCTTACGGACTGAACGGAGGTGTTCCGCAAAGCGGTCACCCAATCTGCGTTTGGTCTCCCCAATTTTGTTGGGACACCGCCATTGTATATTTAATTCATAATTTGTACCTGTTGTGTACTGCAAGCAGGACGTTGGTGCAAGTAAAGTGTGATAAAATTATAATGTGATTGTGGGTAGCAATACTGTTTTTATTGTTGTTGAAAATAACAACGCAAATAGCAGAGGATGGTTCCGAACCATCGACTTCTGGGTTATGGGCCCAGCACGCTTCCGCTGCGCCACTCTGCTGTCGGTTAGCAATTCGCTCGAAGCAGGTTTTTAGGTTTCGATGTCCCACAGGGCTGTGTGTTAGCGAAATAAATTTCAGCATCCAGGATGTTTTGAAAGCGATAGCATGGCCCTCAAATAGCCCAGAGACCCGGACACCGCAACACCCGTGTTGGGAGGCTCAAATGGCTGCACAATGTCACAAGGACGCTCAGTATTACACCACCCACAATGGGACAGACACAGAATGAGACACAGAAAACCAGCAAGGGTATGTCAGGCCACACAAAGGGAAGGACAGAGAAAGACACTGAGGAAACTAGAGAGAGCGACACAAACAGACTGAATAAAATGAGGGACAGACAGAGGCTAAGGGAAAGACCGAGACGGCGAGAGAAACAGAGAGGGAGATAGACAAACAGGGAAACGGAGAGTGAAATGAAGAGAGAGACCTGCATGAAGGTGCTTTCTGCTGTGTAAAGTTATTCCCTGTTGTGTAAAGGCCAACAGCACCATCTGGTGGTGGAGAAGCGGCGCTGCTGGAATGCGTTGAGAGTTGGGGAAGGCCCAGGCTGCAACAAGTTTGCAGCATTTGCAACTTATGTTGGTGCGAACAAAGTGATTTTTAAGTTGTGTTGCAGCTTTTTGTGTTTATTGCAAGAAGGAAGTTGCTGGAAGTAAAGCCTAAAGTGTGATAAAAATACCTGCCGCATTGAGCCTGAAATTTACCACAATTATAAGTGGAGGGAACAATAGGGAATATTTGCCGTCCTAATCACAAGTTCTTCAGAATAATGGCATGAAAAACACAGCTGACTCTCATCCTGAACACAGAGTCCAGCTCACCAAATCTTTATACAGAATGGATCTTCTCTTCCCGTTGTCTTAATGTAACTTGCACTGTCTGGATAGGTTAGATTGAAAAAACATATTCGTGTTATATAAATCGGATTGTAGCAGAGGAGCAGATGGGAGGTGCTGTTCAAACGGTAAGTTTGTAAGGGCGAACGGGGAAACGACGGCGAGATGGTGTTTGCGAGAGTGACAGCAATGGTGAGCGCGTTTGACAGATTGCAAGAAATGGAAGAAACAAATATGTGAAAGTGGTGTACATCTGAATACGTGAGACGCAGCAGGTGTGGAGACGAGTGAGTGAACGGTCTGAATCCAGTTGGTTGTGTGACGGTGTTTGCCGTGTTCGGTGCAGGGTTCAGGCCAATTATGGAACCCAGGAAATTCTGCAAATCGTGTCTGCCTGTCAATAACAACTGAAGGACAAAGGTGAAGAAGTGACATAATACTGAACAAAACAGCCCTGCCTGCACGGTGTCCTGCTGCTGACGAAGCGACGAAATTTATGAATGTCGCAATATCTGGCAGCGGTGGGATTCGAACTCTGGCCCCCGCAGAGACTGGAGCCTAAATCCAGCGCCTTAGACCGCTCGGCCACGCTTCCACATGAAGCAACTTGGCTTCTGAAACTAGAAACTGGTGATTGAAATGCGGCTTGGTCTTGTAAAAACAAAGGGGAAACAAAAGGAAATTAAATTCGTGAACGCCAATCTCTTTTCTGAAGCAACCCACTAGATCAGAAGAAGCTACTTGTTCACAGGGCAACACTAATAAATAGATGTTTGTTGGACCACCGCCATTGTCTATTTAATTCATAATTTATCCCTGTTGTGTATTGCAAGCAGGACGCTGGTGGAAGTAAAGTGTGATAAAATTATGATGTGATTGTGGGCAGCAATACATGTTTTTATTGTTGTTGAAAATAACAATGCAAATAGCAGAGAATGGTTTCGATCCATCGCCCTCTGGGTTATGGGCCCAGCACGCTTCCGCTGCGCCACTCTGCTGCCGGTTAGCAATTTGCTCGACGCAGGTTTTTAGGTTTCGATGTCCCACAGGGCTGTGTGTTAGCGAAATAAATTTCAGCATCCAGGATGTATTGAAAGCGATAGCATGGCCCTCAAATAGCCCAGAGACCCGGACACCGCAACACCCGTGTTGGGAGGCTCAAATGGCTGCACAATGTCACAAGGACGCTCAGTATTACACCACCCACAATGGGACAGACACAGAATGACACTCAGAAAACCAGCAAGGGTATGTCAGGCCACACAAAGGGAAGGACAGAGAAAGACACTGAGGAAACTAGAGAGAGAGAGACACAAACAGACTGAATAAAATGAGGGACAGACAGAGACTGAGGGAAAGACCTAGACGGCGAGAGAAACAGAGAGGGAGATAGACAAATAGGGAAACGGAGAGTGAGATGAAGACAGAGACCTGCATGAAGGTGCTTTCTGCTGTGTAAAGGTATTCCCCGTTGTGTAAAGGCCAACAGCACCATCTGGTGGTGGAGAAGCGGCGCTGCTGGAATGCGTTGAGAGTAGTGGAAGGCCCAGGCTGCAACAAATTTGCAGCATTTGCAACTTATGTTGGTGCGAACAAAGTGATTTGTAAGTTGTGTTGCAGCTTTTTGTGTTTATTGCAAGAAGGAAGTTGCTGGAAGTAAAGCCTAAAGTGTGATAAAAATACCTGCCGCATTGAGCCTGAAATTTACCACAATTATAAGTGGAGGGAATAATAGGGAATATTTGCCGTCCTAATCACAAGTTCTTCAGAATAATGGCATGAAAAACACATCTGACTCTCATCCTGAACACAGAGTCCAGCTCACCAAATGTTTATACAGAATGGATCTTCTCTTCCCGTTGTCTTAATGTAACTTTCACTGTCTGGATAGGTTAGATTGAAAAAACATATTCGTGTTATATAAATCGGATTGTAGCAGAGGAGCAGATGGGAGGTGCTGTTCAAACGGTAAGTTTGTAAGGGCGAACGGGGAAACGACGGCGAGATGGTGTTTGCGAGAGTGACAGCAATGGTGAGCGCGTTTGACAGATTGCAAGAAATGGAAGAAACAAATATGTGAAAGTGGTGTACATCTGAATACGTGAGACGCAGCAGGTGTGGAGACGAGTGAGTGAACGGTCTGAATCCAGTTGGTTGGGTGACGGTGTTTGCCGTGTTCGGTGCTGGGTTTTGGCCAATTGTGGAACCGTGGAAATTCTGCAAATCGTATCTGCCTGTCAATAACAACTGAAGGACAAAGGTGAAGAAGTGACATAATACTGAACAAAACCTGCCCGATTTTCTGCTGCTGACGAAGCGACGAAATTTACGAATGCCGCAATATCTGGCAGCGGTGGGATTCGAACCCACGCCCCCGCAGAGACTGGAACCTAAATCCAGCGCCTTAGACCGCTCGGCCACGCTACCACATGAAGCAGCTTGGCTTCTGAAACTAGAAACTGGTGATTGAAATGTGGCTTGGTCTTGTAAAAACAAAGGGGAAACAAAAGGAAATTGAATTCGTGAACGACAATCTCTTTTCTGATGCAACCCACTAGATCAGAAGGAGCTGCGTGTTCACAGGGCAACACTAATAAATAGATGTTTGTTGGGCCACTGCCATTGTATATTTAATTCATAATTTATACCTGTTGTGTATTGCAAGCAGGACGTTGGTGCAAGTAAAGTGTGATAAAATTATGATGTGATTGTGGGCAGCAATACTGTTTTTATTGTTGTTGAAAATAACAATGCAAATAGCAGAGGATGGTTTCGATCCATCGACCTCTGGGTTATGGGCCCAGCACGCTTCCGCTGCGCCACTCAGCAATTCGCTCGACGCAGGTTTTTAGGTTTTTATGTCCCACAGGGCTGTGTGTTAGCGAAATAAATTTCAGCATCCAGGATGTTTTGAAAGCGATAGCATGGCCCTCAAATAGCCCAGAGACCCGGACACCGCAACACCCGTGTTGGGAGGCTCAAATGGCTGCACACTGTCACAAGGACGCTCAGTATTACACCACCCACAATGGGACAGACACAGAATGACACTCAGAAAACCAGCAACGGTATGTCAGGCCACACAAAGGGAAGGACAGAGAAAGACACTGAGGAAACTAGAGAGAGAGACACAAACAGACTGAATAAAATGAGGGACAGACAGAGAATGAGGGAAAGACCGAGACGGCGAGAGAAACAGAGAGGGAGATAGACAAACAGGGAAACGGAGAGTGAAATGAAGAGAGAGACCTGCATGAAGGTGCTTTCTGCTGTGTAAAGTTATTCCCTGTTGTGTAAAGGCCAACAGCACCATCTGGTGGTGGAGAAGCGGCGCTGCTGGAATGCGTTGAGAGTTGGGGAAGGCCCAGGCTGCAACACGTTTGCAGCATTTGCAACTTATGTTGGTGCGAACAAAGTGATTTTTAAGTTGTATTGCAGCTTTTTGTGTTTATTGCAAGAAGGAAGTTGCTGGAAGTAAAGCCTAAAGTGTGATAAAAATACCTGCCGCGTTGAGCCTGAAATTTACCACAATTATAAGTGGAGGGAACAATTGGGAATATTTGCCGTCCTAATCACAAGTTCTTCAGAATAATGGCATGAAAAACACATCTGACTCTCATCCTGAACACAGAGTCCAGCTCACCAAATGTTTATACAGAATGGATCTTCTCTTCCCGTTGTCTTAATGTAACTTTCACTGTCTGGATAGGTTAGATTGAAAAAACATATTCGTGTTATATAAATCGGATTGTAGCAGAGGAGCAGATGGGAGGTGCTGTTCAAACGGTAAGTTTGTAAGGGCGAACGGGGAAACGACGGCGAGATGGTTATTGCGAGAGTGATAGCAATGGTGAGCGCGTTTGACAGATTGCAAGAAATGGAAGAAACAAATATGTGAAAGTGGTGTACATCTGAATACGTGAGACGCAGCAGGTGTGGAGACGAGTGAGTGAACGGTCTGAATCCAGTTGGTTGGGTGGCAGTGTTCGCTGCTGGGTTCAGGCCAATTGTGGAACCGTGGAAATTCTGCAAATCGTATCTGCCTGTCAATAACAACTGAAGGACAAAGGTGAAGAAGTGACATAATAGTGAACAAAACAGGCCCACCTGCACGATTTTCTGCTGCTGACGAAGCGACGAAATTTATGAATGCCGCAATATCTGGCAGCGGTGGGATTCGAACCCACGCCCCCGCAGAGACTGGAGCCTAAATCCAGCGCCTTAGACCGCTAGGCCACGCTAACACATGAAGCAACTTGGCTTCTGAAACTAGAAACTGGTGATTGAAATGTGGCTTGGTCTTGTAAAAACATTGGGGAAACAAAAGGAAATTGAATTCGTGAACGCCAATCTCTTTTCTGATGCAACCCACTAGATCAGAAGAAGCTGCGTGTTCACAGGGCAACACTAATAAATAGATAGCAAAATACTGCGGATGCTGGAAATCCGAAATAACAACAGAAAACGCTGGAAAAACTCAGCAGGCCAGGCAGCATCCGTGGAGAGAGAAAGAGAGTTAACGTTTCAGGTCGATGACCTTTCATCAGAACTGGGAAGAGCCGGAAATCAAATAGATTTAAGGCCAGGGTAAAGCTGGGAAAAGGGGGAGGGGATAAAGGAACAAAGGGAGAGATGAAGAGACATTAAGAGACATTAAGAGATATGCAAGGCTAGAGGTGGTGTTAATGTGACAGATTAAGGCTGAATGAAGTGTGAAATCCACTGGCAGAATGAAGGACAGCTGCCAGCTTCTAGGAGGAAAAAAAAGGTGGAGGGGGGGTGACAAATAAAAGGGTGGATAAAATAAAATATAAATGTGATTGGAGCTGAGGTTATGATCTAAAATTGTTGAACTCGATATTGAGTCCAGAGGGCTGTAGCGTGCCTAAACGAAAGATGAGGTGCTGTTCCTCGAGCTTACGCTGAGCTTCCGTGGAACAGTGTAATAGGCCGAGGACGGTGAGGTCAGAGTGGGAGTGAAGCGGTGAATTAAAGTGACAGGCCACCGGGAGCTCGGGGTCCCCCTTACGGACTGAACGGAGGTGTTCCGCAAAGCGGTCACCCAATCTGCGTTTGGTCTCCCCAATTTTGTTGGGACACCGCCATTGTATATTTAATTCATAATTTGTACCTGTTGTGTATTGCAAGCAGGACGTTGGTGCAAGTAAAGTGTGATAAAATTATAATGTGATTGTGGGTAGCAATACTGTTTTTATTGTTGTTGAAAATAACAACGCAAATAGCAGAGGATGGTTCCGAACCATCGACTTCTGGGTTATGGGCCCAGCACGCTTCCGCTGCGCCACTCTGCTGTCGGTTAGCAATTCGCTCGAAGCAGGTTTTTAGGTTTCGATGTCCCACAGGGCTGTGTGTTAGCGAAATAAATTTCAGCATCCAGGATGTTTTGAAAGCGATAGCATGGCCCTCAAATAGCCCAGAGACCCGGACACCGCAACACCCGTGTTGGGAGGCTCAAATGGCTGCACAATGTCACAAGGACGCTCAGTATTACACCACCCACAATGGGACAGACACAGAATGAGACACAGAAAACCAGCAAGGGTATGTCAGGCCACACAAAGGGAAGGACAGAGAAAGACACTGAGGAAACTAGAGAGAGCGACACAAACAGACTGAATAAAATGAGGGACAGACAGAGGCTAAGGGAAAGACCGAGACGGCGAGAGAAACAGAGAGGGAGATAGACAAACAGGGAAACGGAGAGTGAAATGAAGAGAGAGACCTGCATGAAGGTGCTTTCTGCTGAGTAAAGTTATTCCCTGTTGTGTAAAGGCCAACAGCACCATCTGGTGGTGGAGAAGCGGCGCTGCTGGAATGCGTTGAGAGTTGGGGAAGGCCCAGGCTGCAACAAGTTTGCAGCATTTGCAACTTATGTTGGTGCGAACAAAGTGATTTTTAAGTTGTGTTGCAGCTTTTTGTGTTTATTGCAAGAAGGAAGTTGCTGGAAGTAAAGCCTAAAGTGTGATAAAAATACCTGCCGCATTGAGCCTGAAATTTACCACAATTATAAGTGGAGGGAACAATAGGGAATATTTGCCGTCCTAATCACAAGTTCTTCAGAATAATGGCATGAAAAACACAGCTGACTCTCATCCTGAACACAGAGTCCAGCTCACCAAATCTTTATACAGAATGGATCTTCTCTTCCCGTTGTCTTAATGTAACTTGCACTGTCTGGATAGGTTAGATTGAAAAAACATATTCGTGTTATATAAATCGGATTGTAGCAGAGGAGCAGATGGGAGGTGCTGTTCAAACGGTAAGTTTGTAAGGGCGAACGGGGAAACGACGGCGAGATGGTGTTTGCGAGAGTGACAGCAATGGTGAGCGCGTTTGACAGATTGCAAGAAATGGAAGAAACAAATATGTGAAAGTGGTGCACATCTGAATAAGTGAGACGCAGCAGGTGTGGAGACGAGTGAGTGAAAGGTCTGAATTCAGTTGGTTGCGTGACGGTGTTTGCCGTGGTCGGTGCTGGGTTCAGGCCAATTCTGGAACCGTGGAAATTCTGCAAATCGTATCTGCCTGTCAATAACAACTGAAGGACAAAGGTGAAGAAGTGACATAATACTGAACAAAACAGGCCCACCTGCACGATTTTCTGCTGCTGACGAAGCGACGAAATTTGTGAATGCCGCAATATCTGGCAGCGGTGGGACTCGAACCCACGCCCCCGCAGCGACTGGAGCCTAAATCCCGCGCCTTAGACCGGTCGGCCATGCTACCACATGAAGCAGCTTGGCTTCTGAAACTAGAAACTGGTGATTGAAATGTGGCTTGGTCTTGTAAAAACATAGGGGAAACAAAAGGAAATTGAATTCGTGAACGACAATCTCTTTTCTGATGCAACCCACTAGATCAGAAGAAGCTGCGTGTTCACAGGGCAACACTAATAAATAGATGTTTGTTGGGCCACCGCCATTGTATATTTAATTCATAATTTATACCTGTTGTGTATTGCAAGCAGGACGTTGGTGCAAGTAAAGTGTGATAAAATTATGATGTGATTGTGGGTAGCAACACTGTTTTTATTGTTGTTGGAAATAACAATGCAAATAGCAGAGGATGGTTTCGATCCATCGACCTCTGGGTTATGGGCCCAGCACGCTTCCGCTGCGCCACTCAGCAATTCGCTCGACGCAAGTTTTTAGGTTTCGATGTCCCACAGGGCTGTGTGTTTGCGAAATAAATTTCAGCATCCAGGATGTTTTGAAAGCGATAGCATGGCCCTCAAATAGCCCAGAGACCCGGACACCGCAACACCCGTGTTGGGAGGCTCAAATGGCTGCACAATGTCACAAGGACGCTCAGTATTACACCACCCACAATGGTACAGACACAGAATGAGACACAGAAAACCAGCAAATGTATGTCAGGCCACACAAAGGGAAGGACATAGAAAGACATTGAGGAAACTAGAGGGAGCGACACAAACAGACTGAATAAAATGAGGGACAGACAGAGACTGAGGGAAAGACCGAGACGGCGAGAGAAACAGAGAGGGAGATAGACAAACAGGGCAACGGAGAGTGAAATGAAGAGAGAGACCTGCATGAAGGTGCTTTCTGCTGTGTAAAGTTTTTCCCTGTTGTGTAAAGGCCAACAGCACCATCTGGTGGTGGAGAAGCGGCGCTGCTGGAATGCGTTGAGAGTTGGGGAAGGCCCAGGCTGCAACAAGTTTGCAGCATTTGCAACTTATTTTGGTGCGAACAAAGTGATTTTTAAGTTGTGTTGCAGCTTTTTGTGTTTATTGCAAGAAGGAAGTTGCTGGAAGTAAAGCCTAAAGTGTGATCAAAATACCTGCCGCATTGAGTCTGATATTTACCACAATTATAAGTGGAGGGAACAATAGGGAATATTTGCCGTCCTAATCACAAGTTCTTCAGAATAATGGCATGAAAAACACATCTGACTCTCATCCTGAACACAGAGTCCAGCTCACCAAATGTTTATACAGAATGGATCTTCTCTTCCCGTTGTCTTAATGTAACTTTCACTGTCTGGATAGGTTAGATTGAAAAAACATATTCGTGTTATATAAATCGGATTGTAGCAGAGGAGCAGATGGGAGGTGCTGTTCAAACGGTAAGTTTGTAAGGGCGAACGGGGAAACGACGGCGAGATGGTGTTTGCGAGAGTGACAGCAATGGTGAGCGCGTTTGACAGATTGCAAGAAATGGAAGAAACAAATATGTGAAAGTGGTGTACATCTGAATACGTGAGACGCAGCAGGTGTGGAGACGAGTGAGTGAACGGTCTGAATCCAGTTGGTTGGGTGACGGTGTATGCCGTGTTCGGTGCAGGGTTCAGGCCAATTATGGAACCCAGGAAATTCTGCAAATCGTGTCTGCCTGTCAATAACAACTGAAGGACAAAGGTGAAGAAGTGACATAATACTGAACAAAACAGCCCTGCCTGCACGGTGTCCTGCCGCTGACGAAGCGACGAAATTTATGAATGTCGCAATATCTGGCAGCGGTGGCATTCGAATTCTGGCTCATGGAGAGACTGGAGCCTAAATCCCGCGCCTTAGACCGCTCGGCCACGCTTCCACATGAAGCAACTTGGCTTCTGAAACTAGAAACTGGTGATTGAAATGTGGCTTGGTCTTGTTAAAACAGAGGGGAAACAAAAGGAAATTAAATTCGTGAACGCCAATCTCTTTTCTGATGCAACCCACTAGATCAGAATCAGCTGCGTGTTCACAGGGCAACACTAATAAATAGATGTTTGTTGGAACACCGCCATTGTATATTTAATTCATAATTTATACCTGTTGTGTATTGCAAGCAGGACGTTGGTGCAAGTAAAGTGTGATAAAATTATGATGTGATTGAGGGTAGCAATACTGTTTTTATTGTTGTTGAAAATAACAATGCAAATAGCAGAAGATGGTTTCGATCCATCGACCTCTGGGTTATGGGCCCAGCACGCTTCCGCTGCGCCACTCTGCTGTCGGTTAGTAGTTCGCTCGAAGCAGGTTTTTAGGTTTCGATGTCCCACAGGGCTGTGTGTTAGCGAAATAGATTTCAGCATCCAGGATGTATTGAAAGCGATAGCATGGCCCTCAAATAGCCCAGAGACCCGGACACCGCAACACCCGTGTTGGGAGGCTCAAATGGCTGCACAATGTCACAAGGACGCTCAGTATTACACCACCCACAATGGGACAGACACAGAATGAGACACAGAACACCAGCAAGGGTATGTCAGGCCACACAAAGGGAAGGACAGAGAAAGACATTGAGGAAACTAGAGAGAGCGACACAAACAGACTGAATAAAATGAGGGACAGACAGAGACTGAGGGAAAGACCGAGACGGCGAGAGAAACAGAGAGGGAGATAGACAAACAGGGAAACGGAGAGTGAAATAAAGAGAGAGACCTGCATGAAGGTGCATTCTGCTGTGTAAATATATTCCCTGTTGTGTAAAGGCCAACAGCACCATCTGGTGGTGGAGAAGCGGCGCTGCTGGAATGCGTTGAGAGTTGGGGAAGGCCCAGGCTACAACAAGTTTGCAGCATTTGCAACTTATGTTGGTGCGAACAAAGTGATTTTTAAGTTGTGTTGCAGCTTTTTGTGTTTATTGCAAGAAGGAAGTTGCTGGAAGTAAAGCCTAAAGTGTGATAAAAATACCTGCCGCATTGCGTCTGAAATTTACCACAATTATAAGTGGAGGGAACAATAGGGAATATTTGCCGTCCTAATCACAAGTTCTTCAGAATAATGGCATGAAAAACACATCTGACGCTCATCCTGAACACAGAGTCCAGCTCACCAAATGTTTATACAGAATGGATCTTCTGTTCCCGTCGTCTTAATGTAACTTTCACTGTCTGGATAGGTTAGATTGCAAAAACATATTCGTGTTATATAAATCGGATTGTAGCAGAGGAGCAGATGGGAGGTGCTGTTCAAACGGTAAGTTTGTAAGGGCGAACGGGGAAACGACGGCGAGATGGTGTTTGCGAGAGTGACAGCAATGGTGAGCGCGTTTGACAGATTGCAAGAAATGGAAGAAACAAATATGTGAAAGTGGTGTACATCTGAATAAGTGAGACGCAGCAGGTGTGGAGACGAGTGAGTGAACTGTCTGAATTCACTTGGTTGGATGACGGTTTTGCCATGTTCGGTGCTGGGTTCAGGCCAATTATGGAACCGTGGAAATTCTGCAAATCGTATCTGCCTGTCAATAACAACTGAAGGACAAAGTTGAAGAAGTGACATAATACTGAACAAAACAGGCCCACCTGCACGATTTTCTGCTGCTGACGAAGCGACGAAATTTATGAATGCCGCAATATCTGGCAGCAATGGGATTCGAACACTAGCCCCCGCAGAGACTGGAGCCTAAATCCAGCGCCTTAGACCGCTCGGCCACGCTACTACTTGACGCAGCTTGGCTTCTGAAACTAGAAACTGGTGATTGAAATGTGGCTTGGTCTAGTAAAAACAAAGGGGAAACAAAAGGAAATTAAATTCGTGAACGCCAATCTCTTTTCTGATGCAACCCACTAGATCAGAAGAAGCTGCGTGTTCACAGGGCAACACTAATAAATAGATGTTTGTTGGAACACCGCCATTGTATATTTAATTCATAATTTATCCCTGTTGTGTATTGCAAGCAGGTGCTTGGTGCAAGTAAAGTGTGATAAAATTATGATGTGATTGTGGGGAGCAATACATGTTTTTATTGTTGTTGAAAATAACAATGCAAATAGCAGAGAATGGTATCGATCCATCGATCTCTGGGTTAGGGGCCCAGCACGCTCCCGCTGCGCCACTCTGCTGTCGATTAGCAATTTGCTCGAGGCAGGTTTTTAGGTTTCGATATCCCACAGGGCTGTGTGTTAGCGAAATAAATTTCAGCATCCAGGCTGTGTTCTTCAGAATAATGGCATGACAAACACATTTGATTCTCTTCCTGAACAAATTTGTAAAGGCGAACGGGGAGACGACGGCGAGATGGTGGGTGCGAGAGTGACAGCAATGGTGAGCGCGTTTGAAAGATTGCAAGCAATGGAAGAAACAAAATTGTGAAAGTGGTGCACATCTGAATAAGTTAGACGCAGCAGGTGTGGAGACGAGTGAGTGAACGGTCTGAATTCAGTTGGTTGGGTGACGGTGTTTGTCGTGTTCGGTGCTGGGTTCAGGCCAATTATGGACCAGAGGATATTCTGCAAATCGTATGTGCCTGTCAATAACAACTGAAGGAAAAGGTGAAGAAGTGACATAATACTGAACAAAACCGCCCTGCCTGCATGGTTTACTGCTGTTGGCGAAGCGATGAAATTCATGAATGCCGCAATATCTGGCAGCGGTGGGATTCAAACGCACGGCCCCGCAAAGAATGGGGCTTAAATCCAGCGCTTTTAGACCGCTCGGCCACGCTACCACAGAACGCAGCTTTGCCTCTGAAACTAGAAACTGGTGATTGAACACAGAGTCCAGTTCACCACCTGTTTATGCAGAATTCGAACTTCTCTTCACCTTGTCTTAATGGACCAGAAATTCGGGTCCCCACGGGTGAGTACGCGCTGTGTACTCACCCGTACAGCCACCTGAAGTAAAGGTTTCTTGCATGCACTGCGCATGCACTGGAAACCGGAACTTCCGGTCTCCTGAAGGATAGGGGTTCGGAGTTCAACTGCGTGCGCCAGAGAGGCAGCGCGTGCGCATCGAACTTCGGTATTTTTCTCAATTGGTAGCAGTGCGTGTAAGTCCCCAGCAGCTGCGCTTTTAAGAAGCAGGAGTAAAGCCTTGGCAGAAGCTCCGGAACGATCAGGAAGAAGAAATCTTTCAGCAGTGGGGCTACTAAACGGAACATTTTTAATTCTGAAAGGAGCTAATTTTTTTCCAGATATTCTGTGCTAAGTTTCCAACTTTAAAAATGTTTTTTATCCGGGTTTGGACCATTTTGAGTAGTGTAGTTATAAGGAGCAACTCTCGCTTTGTGCAAGGCCTAATTGAATTAGATTTTTTTCTTAAATATGAAAATGACTGTTTAAAATGAATTATTTAACATTTCCAAAAGTTTAAAAAACGAAAATGATCATCAATTATATTCCTTTAAGTAAGTATGTATGTATAACTTTCTGAAAATGTTACAGTTATTGGAAAATCATCTCGGGCCGTGATATTCATCAGGCGGGTATGATGTTTTCCCAATCCGATACCGCACGTTTCCCACCATAGCCCGACGTGATTTTCGAGCCACTCACTTTATTAAAATTACTTTAACAACTCTTTCCATTTTTTCCTTACAAGTTCTTCATCTGTTTAAAGAGGAAGCCTGTGAGGGAGAAACATGCCCTTTCAGAATGCTGCCCTGGTCCTCTGTGCGATTATGCTTCAGAGAATTGGAAACGCAAGGGAAAAAGAAATTAGACTTAGGAACCATAACCGTCTCCTGAGAAGGAGGAACTGCTACCCACCCCAGAGAGTGTACAGGGAGAGGCTGTCATTTGAGATGCTGTCGGAGGAGTTGTTTGTGAGGAGACTGCGCTTCAGTAAAGAGGCAATCGGCCGACTATGTGACATGTTAAAGCAGGACCTTCAAACACGGTCGAAGACCCGCATGCCTTGTCAGTGAAGATGAAGGTAACCACAGCACTGAACTTCTTTGCAAGTGGATCATTTCAGGCAAGCACCGGTGACATTACCAACATCTCCAAGAATGCTGCGAGGGCCTGCATTCACTAGGTCACAGATGCCATTTTCCGTAGGGCTTCAGAGTTCATTGACTTTGACTTGTCCACTCGCCATCAAAAGGAGATTGCACTTGCATTTTATACCATTGCTGGATTCCCCAAAGTGATTGGGGCCGTCGATGGATCCCATGTTGCATTGAAGGCACCAGTGGATGCACCTGTGACATACATCAACAGGAAGGGGTTTCTTTCATTGAATGTGATGTTAGTCTGTGATGCGCACCTCAGGATCCCAAACGTGAATGCAAATCACCGGGGAAGTAATCATGACTCCTTTGTCCTCCGTAACTCGAACTTATGTGGCGCCCTCAGTGCATTGCCTCCTGGATCCGCATGGATATTGGGCAACAAGGGCTACCCGCTAAGGACATGGCTGAGGACTCCCTACCGCAAGACCAATAATGCGCACAGGAGAGATACAACCAGGCACACGTGTCCACACGGCAAGTGGTGGAGAGGACAATCGGGGTTCTGAAATCACGCTTCCGGTGCCTGGACAGGTCAGGGGGGACCTTGCAGTATTCTCCTCAGAAAGTGGCAAAGATTGTGGTGGCCTGTTGTGCTTTGCATAACTTTGCCCTGGGGGAAGGACTGACCCGTAACGCTGCAGAGGAGCTCCCTGCTGAAATGGAGGACGTGGACGATGCCAATGTGCCTGTGGCCAGGCTGATGGGGAGAAGCCAAGCGCTGCTGAAAGTAAGGCTGCTCGAGAACAGCTAGTAGCCAACATCTTCACCAGGTAGAGTCGCCTTGTACCTCCCCCTCCCCCTCCCCCAGCAAGGCAAAGAAAGGAACAGACACAATTTAAAGTGAAACAGTGAACTTTTATTGCAGCATCAAAGAATTTTGAGGTTCAGTTTTGATGTACGTAGTTTATAACTTTGAAATGTTAACTAGCTATTTTCTACTTCTCAAACATTCACAATCATAAATAGTTTAGAATAAAATTTGTAAACAGTTTAAAGTGACTTTATTGGTTTCTTCGTGCAATAAAGACATTCAAACAGTTGTAATTTTAAATTTTTTTGCAAATAAAACAGTTGAATTTTTTCAAAGTGACTAGAGGCTGTACTTTTTAAATGAAAAGTACACTTTCAGTCACAAATATATATTTCAATAAAAAAAGCAACGACAACATTTAACATTTACATAAAACGAAACATAAAACAATTGAACGATTTGTCCCCTCGCACCTGTGCCTGAGGGTCAAAG
The DNA here is from genome assembly GCA_030390025.1 of Squalus acanthias. Classification (NCBI taxonomy): domain Eukaryota; kingdom Metazoa; phylum Chordata; class Chondrichthyes; order Squaliformes; family Squalidae; genus Squalus; species Squalus acanthias. Next base: position 800,999 of record JASTWF010000196.1, on the reverse strand, counting down.
GAGTGGATTGTGCAAAAGGTGGCAACCTACTGTCTCCTGCGCTTTACCCCTTCTGGGCAAACACGGGACACAACCAACAGGGTATCATACGTCGTCCAGTACTTCCCCGGAGCGGAGAAACTACGCCATGTTCTTCGCAGCCTTCAACATGTCATCGATGACGACAAACATCTCGCTAAGGCCATCCCCACGCCTCCACTACTTGCCTTCAAACAGCCGCCTAACCTCAGAAGTACCATCGTTCGCAGCAAATTACCCAGCTTTCAGGATAACAGCTACCACGACACCACACAACCCTGCCACGGCAAACTCTGCAAGACATGCCAGATCATCAACACAGATACCACCATCACACGTGAGGACACTAACCACCAGGTACATGGTACATACTCATGTGACTCGGCCAACGTTGTCTACCTCATACGTTGCAGGAAAGAATGCACCGCGGCATGGTACATCGGCGAGACCATGACACTGAGACAACGTATGAACGAGCACCGCGCAACAATCGCCAGGCAGGATTGTTACCTCCCAGTCGGGGAACACTTCAGCAGTCAAGGACATTCAGCCTCGGATCTGCGGGTAAGCGTTCTCCAAGGCAACCTTAGGAAACACACGACAACGCAAAATCATCGAGCAGAAACTGATAGCCAAGTTCCGCACTCATGAAGACGGTCTCAACCGGGATCTTGGGTTTATGTCACGATACATGACGTGATCCGGACTCGAGTCGTCGTTGGCTTGTTCACAGATGTGATTTCCAGTAAAAAAGTAAACATTTTCCCAGTAAAAAAGTAAAAATGTTAAAGCTTTTCGTTTTACATACAGACGGCAGCTTTTGACACGTTAGAACCCCTGCGACTACACCTCATTGTCTCAGTTGTATCTTGCTATGTCTTTGATGTGGTACCTTCCTGGCTGACCTGATTAACTTTATCACATCTCGGCAGATAGTCAGGATGATTTAATTTAGTTGTCTGCAATTGTAAGGTACACATGCTTTGTCCTATATCTATATATGCTTTGGCGATTCTGTATCTATTTACTTCAACTGAGGAAGGGGCAATCGATAGCTCCGAAAGCTTGTGATTTCAAATAAAACTGTTGGACTATAACATGGTGTTGTGCGACCTCTCAATTTTGTCCATCTAACCAACCCAGGACAATAACAGCATGGGTTATATAAAGATTAAAGCTCTCTGCACTGTCCCATCAAACATTCCCAGGGCAAGTACAGCAGGGGTTATATAAAGATTAAAGCTCTCTGTACTGTCCCATCAAACATTCCCAGGGCAATAGCAGCACGGGTTATATAAAGATTAAAGATCTCTGCACTGTCCCATCATACATTCCCAGGGCAATAACAGCACGGGTTATATAAAGATTAAAGCTCTCTGCACTGTCCCATCTAACATTCCCCGGGCAATAACAGCACGGGTTATATAAAGATTAAAGCTCTCTGCACTGTCCCATCAAACATTCCCAGGGTAATAACAGCACGGGTTATATAAAGATTAAAGCTCTCTGCACTGTCCCATCAAACATTCCACGGGCAATAACAGAACGGGTTATATAAAGATGAAAGCTCTCTGCACTGTCCCATCAAACATTCCCAGGTCAATAACAGCACGGGTTATGTAAAGATTAAACCTCTCTGCACTGTCCCATTCAAATACTCCCAGAGCAAGTACAGCACGGGTTATATAAAGATTAAAGCACTCTGCACTGTCCCATCAAACATTCCCCGGGCAATAACAGCACGGGTTATATAAAGATTAAAGCTCTCTGCACTGTCCCATCAAACATTCCCAGGGCAATAACAGCACGGGTTATATAAAGATTAAAGCTCTCTGCACTGTCCCATTTAACATACCCCGGGCAATAACAGCACGGGTTATATAAAGATTAAAGCTCTCTGCACTGTCCCATCAAACACTCCCCGGGCAATAACAGCACGGGTTATATAAAGATTAAAGCTCTCTGCACTGTCCCATCAAACATTCCCAGGGCAATAACAGCACGGGTTATATAAGGATTAAAGCTCTCGACACTGTCCCATCAATCATTCCCAGGGCAATAACAGCACGAGTTATATAAAGACTAAAGCTCTCTGCACTGTTCCAATCAAACATTCCCAGGGCAATAACAGCACTGGTTATATAAAGATTAAAGCTCTCTGCACTGTCCCATCAAACATTTCCAAGGGCAATAACAGCACGGGTTATATAAAGATGAAAGCTCTCTGCACTGTCCCATCAAACATTCCCAGGGCAATAACAGCACGGGTTATATAAAGATTAAAGCTCTCTGCACTGTCCCATCAAACATTCCCAGGGTAATAACAGCACGGGTTATATAAAGATTAAAGCTCTCTGCACTGTCCCATCAAACATTCCACGGGCAATAACAGAACGGGTTATATAAAGATTAAAGCTCTCTGCACTGTCCCATCAAACATTCCCAGGTCAATAACAGCACGGGTTATGTAAAGATTAAACCTCTCTGCACTGTCCCATTCAAATACTCCCAGAGCAAGTACAGCACGGGTTATATAAAGATTAAAGCACTCTGCACTGTCCCATCAAACATTCCCCGGGCAATAACAGCACGGGTTATATAAAGATTAAAGCTCCGTCTGCACTGTCCCATCAAACACTCCCCGGGCAATAACAGCACGGGTTATATAAAGATTAAAGCTCTCTGCACTGTCCCATCAAACATTCCCAGGGCAATAACAGCACGGGTTATATAAGGATTAAAGCTCTCGACACTGTCCCATCAATCATTCCCAGGGCAATAACAGCACGAGTTATATAAAGACTAAAGCTCTCTGCACTGTTCCAATCAAACATTCCCAGGGCAATAACAGCACTGGTTATATAAAGATTAAAGCTCTCTGCACTGTCCCATCAAACATTTCCAAGGGCAATAACAGCACGGGTTATATAAAGATGAAAGCTCTCTGCACTGTCCCATCAAACATTCCCAGGGCAATAACAGCACGGGTTATATAAAGATTAAAGCTCTCTGCACTGTCCCATCAAACATTCCCAGGGTAATAACAGCACGGGTTATATAAAGATTAAAGCTCTCTGCACTGTCCCATCAAACATTCCACGGGCAATAACAGAACGGGTTATATAAAGATTAAAGCTCTCTGCACTGTCCCATCAAACATTCCCAGGGCAATAACAGAACGGGTTATATAAAGTTTAAAGCTCTCTGCACTGTCCCATCAAACATTCCCAGGTCAATAACAGCACGGGTTATGTAAAGATTAAACCTCTCTGCACTGTCCCATTCAAATACTCCCAGAGCAAGTACAGCACGGGTTATATAAAGATTAAAGCTCTCTGCACTGTCCCATCAAACATTCCCCGGGCAATAACAGCACGGGTTATATAAAGATTAAAGCTCTCTGCACTGTCCCATCAAACATTCCCAGGGCAATAACAGCACGGGTTATATAAAGATTAAAGCTCTCTGCACTGTCCCATTTAACATACCCCGGGCAATAACAGCACGGGTTATATAAAGATTAAAGCTCTCTGCACTGTCCCATCAAACATTCTCAGGGCAATAACAGCACGGGTTATATAAAGATTAAAGCTCTCTGCAGTGTCCCATCAAACACTCCCCGGGCAATAACAGCACGGGTTATATAAAGATTAAAGCTCTCTGCACTGTCCCATCAAACATTCCCAGGGCAATAACAGCACGGGTTATATAAGGATTAAAGCTCTCGACACTGTCCCATCAATCATTCCCAGGGCAATAACAGCACGAGTTATATAAAGACTAAAGCTCTCTGCACTGTTCCAATCAAACATTCCCAGGGCAATAACAGCACTGGTTATATAAAGATTAAAGCTCTCTGCACTGTCCCATCAAACATTTCCAAGGGCAATAACAGCACGGGTTATATAAAGATGAAAGCTCTCTGCACTGTCCCATCAAACATTCCCAGGGCAATAACAGCACGGTTTATATAAAGATTGAAGCTCTCTGCACTGTCCCATGAAACATTCCCAGGGCAATAACACCACGGGTTATATAAAGATTAAAGCTCTCTGCACTGTCCCATCAAACATTCCCAGTGCAATAACAGCACGGGTTATATAAAGAATAAACTCTCTGCACTGTCCCATCAAACATTCCCAGGGCAATAACAGCACTGGTTATATAAAGATTAAAGCTCCGTCTGCACTGTCCCATCAAACATTCCATTGGCAATAACAGCACGGGTTATATAAAGATTAAAGCTCTCTGCACTGTCCCATCAAACATTCCCAGGGCAAGAACAGCACGTGTTAGAAAAAGAATAAAGCGCTCTGCACTGTCCCATCAAATATTCCCCGGGCAATAACAGCACGGGTTATATAAAGATTAAAGCTCACGGCACTGTCCCATCAAACATTCCCCGGGCAATAATTGCACGGGTTATATTAAGATTAAAGCTCTCTGCACTGTCCCAATCAAACATTCCCAGGGCAATAACAGCACGGGTTATATTAAGATTAAAGCTCTCTGCACTGTCCCATCAAACATTCCCAGGGCAATAACAGCACGGGTTATATTAAGATTAAAGCTCTCTGCACTGTCCCAATCAAACATTCCCAGGGCAATAACAGCACGGGTTATATTAAGATTAAAGCTCTCTGCACTGTCCCAATCAAACATTCCCAGGGCAATAACAGCACAGGTTATATAAAGATTAAAGCTCGCTGCACTGTCCCATCAGATATTCCCAGGGCAATAACAGCACGGGTAACATAAAGATTAAAGCTCTCTGCACTGTCCCATCAAACATTCCCAGGGCAATAACAGCACGGGTTATATAAAGAGTAAAGCTCTCTGTACTGTCCCATCAAACATTCCCAGGGCAATAACAGCACGGGATATATAAAGATTAAAGCTCTCTGCACTGTTCCAATCAAATGCTCCCATGGCAATAACAGCACTGGTTATATAAAGATTAAAGCTCTCTGCACTGTCCCATCAAACATTCCCCGGGCAATAACAGCACGTGTTATTTAAAGATTAAACCTCTCTGCATTGTCCCATCAAACATTCCCAGGGCAATAACAGCACGGGTTATATAAAGATTAAAGCTCTCTGCACTGTCCCATCAAACATTCCCAGGGCAATAACAGCACTGGTTATATAAAGATTAAAGCTCTCTGCACTGTCCCATCAAACATTCCCAGGGCAATAACAGCACGGGTTATATAAAGATTAGAGCTCTCTGCACTGTCCCATAAAACATTCCCACGGCAATAACAGCACGGGTTATATAAAGATTAAAGCTCTCTGCACTGTCCATCAAACATTCCCCGGGCAATAACAGCACGGGTTATATAAAGAGTAAAGCTCTCTGTACTGTCCCATCAAACATTCCCAGGGCAATAACAGCACGGGTTATATAAAGATTAAAGCTCTCTGCACTGTCCCATCAAACATTCCCCGGGCAATAACAGCACGGGTTATATAAAGATTAAAGCTCTCTGCACTGTCCCATCAAACATTCCCAGGGCAATAACAGCACGGATTATATAAAGATTAAAGCTGTCTGCACTGTCCCATCAAACATTCCCAGGGCAATCACAGCACGGGTTATATAAAGATTAAAGCTCTCTGCACTGTCCCATCAAACATTCCCAGGGCAAGAACAGCACGGGTTATATAAAGATTAAAGCTCTCTACACTGTCCCATCAATCATTCCCCGGGCAATAACAGCACGGGTTATATAAAGATTAAAGCTCTCTGCACTGTCCCATCAAACATTCCCAGGGCAATAACAGCACTGGTTATATAAAGATTAAAGCTCTCTGCACTGTTCCATCAAACATTCCCAGGGCAATAACAGCACGGGTTATATAAAGATTAAAGCTCTCTGCACTGTTCCATCAAACATTCCCAGGGCAATAACAGCACGGGTTATATAAAGATTAAAGCTCTCTGCACTGCCCCATCAAACATTCCCCGGGCAATAACAGCACGGGTAATATAAAGATTAAAGCTTCGGCACTGTCTCATCAAACATTCCCCGGGCAATAGCAGCACGGGTTATACAAAGATTAAAGCTCTCTGCACTGTCCCATCGAACATTCCCAGGGCAATAATTGCACGGGTTATATAAAGATTAAAGCTCTCTGCACTGTCCCATCAAAAATTCCAAGGGCAATAACAGCACGGGTTATATAAAGATTAAAGCTCTCTGCACTGTCCCAATCAAACATTCCCAGGGCAATAACAGCACGGGTTATATAAAGATTAAAGCTCTCTGCACTGTCCCATCAAACATTCCCCAGGCAATAACAGCACTGGTTATATAAAGATTAAAGCTCTCTGCACTGTACCATCAAACATTCCCCGGGCAATGACAGCACGGGTTATATAAAGATTAAAGCTCTCTGCACTGTTCCATCAAACATTCCCAGGGCAATAACAGCACGGGTTATATAAAGATTAAAGCTCTCTGCACTGTCCCATCAAACATTCCCAGGGCAATAACAGCACGGGTTATATAAAGATTAAAGCTCTCTGAACTGTCCCATCAAACATTCCTAGGGCAATAGCAGCACGGGTTATATAAAGATGAAAGCTCTCTGCACTGTCCCATCGAACATTCCCAGTGCAATAACAGAACGGGTTATATAAAGATTAAAGCTCTATGCACTGTCCCATCAAACATTCCCAGGGCAATAACAGCACGGGTTATATAAAGATTAAAGCTCTCTACACTGTCCATTCAAACATTCCCAGGGCAATAACAGCACGGATTATATAAAGATTAAAGCTCTCTGCACTGTCCCATCAAACATTCCCACGGCAATAACAGCACTGGTGATATAAAGATTAAAGCTCTCTGCGCTGTCCCATCAAACATTCCCAGGGCAATAACAGCACGGGTTATATAAAGATTACAGCTCTCTGCACTGCTCCATCAAACATTCCCCGGGCAATAACAGCACGGGTAATATAAAGATTAGAGCTCTCTGCACTGTCCCATAAAACATTCCCACGGCAATAACAGCACGGGTTATATAAAGATTAAAGCTCTCTGCACTGTCCCATCAAACGTTCCCTGGGCAATAACAGAACGGGTTATATAATGATTAAAGCTCTCTACACTGTCCATTCAAACATTCCCAGGGCAATAACAGCACGGATTATATAAAGATTAAAGCTCTCTGCACTGTCCCATCAAACATTCCCAGGGCAATAACAGCACGGGTTATATAAAGATTACAGCTCTCTGCACTGCCCCATCAAACATTCCCCGGGCAATAACAGCACGGGTAATATAAAGATTAAAGCTTCGGCACTGTCTCATCAAACATTCCCCGGGCAATAGCAGCACGGGTTATATAAAGATTAAAGCTCTCGGCACTGTCCCATCAAACATTCCCAGGGCAATAACAGCACGGGTTAGATAAAGATTAAATCTCCCTGCACTGCCCCATCAAACATTCCCCGGGCAATAACAGCACGGGTAATGTAAAGATTAAAGCTTCGGCACTGTCTCATCAAACATTCCCCGGGCAATGACTGCACGGGTTATATAAAGATTAAAGCTCTCTGCACTGTTCCATCGAACATTCCCCGGGCAATAATTGCACGGGTTATATAAAGATTAAAGCTCTCTGCACTGTCCCATCAAAAATTCCTAGGGCAATAACAGCACGGGTTATATAAAGATTAAAGCTCTCTGCACTGTCCCATCAAACATTCCCAGGGCAATAACAGCACGGGTAATGTAAAGATTAAAGCTTCGGCACTGTCTCATCAAACATTCCCCGGGCAATGACTGCACGGGTTATATAAAGATTAAAGCTCTCTGCACTGTCCCATCGAACATTCCCCGGGCAATAATTGCACGGGTTATATAAAGATTAAAGCTCTCTGCACTGTCCCATCAAAAATTCCTAGGGCAATAACAGCACGGGTTATATAAAGATTAAAGCTCTCTGCACTGTCCCATCAAACATTCCCCAGGCAATAACAGCACTGGTTATATAAAGATTAAAGCTCTCTGCACTGTACCATCAAACATTCCCCGGGCAATAACAGCACGGGTTATATAAAGATTAAAGCTCTCTGCACTGTCCCATCAAACATTCCCAGGGCAATAACAGCACGGGTTATATAAAGATTAAAGCACTCTGCACTACCCCATCAAACATTCCCCGGGCAATAACAGCACGGGTTATATAAAGATGAAAGCTTTCTGCACTGTCCCATCAAATATTCCCAGGGCAATAACAGCACGGGTTATATAAAGATTAAAGCTCTCTGCACTGTCCCATCAAACATTCCCAGTGCAATAACAGCACGGGTTATATAAAGATTAACGCTCTCGGCACTGTCCCAATCAAACATTCCCAGAGCAATAACTGCACGGGTTATATAAAGATTAAAGCTCTCTGCACTGTCCCATCAAACATTCCCAGGGCAATAACAGCACGGGTAACATAAAGATTAAAGCTCTCTGCACTGTCCCATCGAACATTCCCCGGGCAATAACAGCACGGGTTATATAAAGATTAAAGCTCTCTGAACTGTCCCATCAAACATTCCCAGTGCAATAACAGCACGGGTTATATAAAGATTAAAGCTCTCTGCACTACCCCATCGAACATTCCCAGTGCAATAACAGAACGGGTTATATAAAGATTAAAGCTCTCTGCACTGTCCCATCAAACATTCCCAGTGCAATAACAGCACGGGTTATATAAAGAATAAACTCTCTGCACTGTCCCATCAAACATTCCCAGTGCAATAACAGCACGGGTTATATAAAGAATAAACTCTCTGCACTGTCCCATCAAACATTCCCCGGGCAATAACAGCACGGGTTATATAAAGATTAGAGCTCTCTGCACTGTCCCATCAAACATTCCCCGGGCAATAACAGCACGGGTTATATAAAGATTAGAGCTCTCTGCACTGTCCCATCAAACATTCCCAGGGCAATAACAGCACGGGTTATATAAAGATTAAAGCTCTCTGCACTGTCCCATCAAACATTCCCCGGGCAATAACAGCACGGGTTATATAAAGATTAGAGCTCTCTGCACTGTCCCATCAAACATTCCCTGGGCAATAACAGAACGGGTTATATAATGATTAAAGCTCTCTGCACTGTCCCATCAAACATTCCCCGGGCAATAACAGCACGGATTATATAAAGATTAAAGCTCTCTGCACTGTCCCATCAAACATTCCCTGGGCAATAACAGAACGGGTTATATAATGATTAAAGCTCTCTGCACTGTCCCATCAAACATTCCCCGGGCAATAACAGCACGGGTAATATAAAGATTAAAGCTTCGGCACTGCCCCATCAAACATTCCCCGGGCAATAACATCACGGGTTATATAAAGATTAAAGCTCTCTGCACTGTCCCATCAAACATTCCCCGGGCAATAACAGCACGGGTAATATAAAGATTAAAGCTTCGGCACTGTCTCATCAAACATTCCCCGGGCAATAACAGCACGGGTTATATAATGATTAAAGCTCTCTGCACTGTCCCATCAAACATTCCCCGGGCAATAACAGCACGGGTAATATAAAGATTAAAGCTTCGGCATTGTCTCATCAAACATTCCCCGGGCAATAACAGCACGGGTTATATAAAGATTAAAGCTCGCTGCACTGTCCCATCAAACATTCCCCGGGCAATAACAGCACGTGTTATATAAAGATTAAAGCTCTCTGCACTGTCCCATCGAACATTCCCCGGGCAATAATTGCACGGGTTATATAAAGATTAAAGCTCTCTGCACTGTCCCATCAAAAATTCCAAGGGCAATAACAGCACGGGTTATATAAAGATTAAAGCTCTCTGCAATGTCCCATCAAACATTCCCCAGGCAATAACAGCACGGGTTATATAAAGATTAAAGCTCTCTGCACTGTCCCATCAAACATTCCCCAGGCAATAACAGCACGGGTTATATAAAGATTAAAGCTCTCTGCACTGTCCCATCAAACATTCCCCAGGCAATAACAGCACTGGTTATATAAAGATTAAAGCTCTGTGCACTGTACCATCAAACATTCCCAGTGCAATAACAGCACGGGTTATATAAAGATTAAAGCTCTCTGCACTGTCCCAATCAAACATTCCCCGGGCAAGTACAGCTCGGGTTATATAAAGATTAAAGCTCTCTGCACTGTCCCAATCAAACATTCCCAGGGCAATAACAGCACGGGTTATATAAAGATTAAAGCTCTCTGCACTGTCCCAATCAAACATTCCCCGGGCAGTAACAGGACGGGTTATATAAAGATTAAAGCTCTCTGCACTGTCCCATCAAACATTCCCCGGGCAAGTACAGCACGGGTTATATAAAGATTAAAGCTCTCTGCACTGTCCCATCAAACATTCCCCGGGCAATAACAGCACGGGTTATATAAAGATTAAAGCTCTCTGCACTGTCCCATCAAACATTCCCCGGGCAATAACAGCACGGGTTATATAAAGATTAAAGCTCTCTGCACTGCCCCATCAAACATTCCCAGGGCAATAACAGCACGGGTTATATAAAGATTAAAGCCCTCTGCACTGTCCCATCAAACATTCCCCGGGCAATAACAGCACGGGTTATATAAAGATTAAAGCTCTCTGCACTGTCCCATCAAACATTCCCAGGGCAATAACAGCACGGGTTATATAAAGATTAAAGATCTCTGCACTGTCCCATCAAACATTCCCAGGGCAATAACAGCACGAGTTATATAAAGATTAAAGCTCTCTGCACTGTCCCATCAAACATTCCCCGGGCAATAACAGCACGGGTTATATAAAGATTAAAGATCTCTGCACTGTCCCATCAAACATTCCCAGGGCAATAACAGCACCGGTTATATAAAGATTAAAGCTCTCTGCACTGTCCCATCAAACATTCCCCGGGCAATAACAGCACGGGTTATATAAAGATTAAAGCTCTCTGCACTGTCCCATCAAACATTCCCAGTGCAATAACAGCACGGGTTATATAAAGAATAAACTCTCTGCACTGTCCCATCAAACATTCCCAGGGCAATAACAGCACGGGTTATATAAAGATTGAAGCTCTCTGCACTGTTCCATCAAACATTCCGAGGGCAATAACAGCACGGGTTTTATAAAGATTAAAGCTCTCTGCACTGTTCCATCAAACATTCCGAGGGCAATAACAGCACGGGTTATATAAAGATTAAAGCTCTCTGCACTGTCCCATCAAACATTCCCCGGGCAATAGCAGCACGGTTCATATAAAGATTAAAGCTCTCTGCACTGTCCCAATCAAACATTCCCAGGGCAATAACAGCACGGGTTATATAAAGATTAAAGCTCTCTGCACTGTCCCATCAAACATTCCCCGGGCAATAACAGCACGGGTTATATAAAGATTAAAGCTCTCTGCACTGTCCCAATCAAACATTCCCAGGGCAATAACAGCACGGGTTATATAAAGATTAAAGCTCTCTGCACTGTCCCATCAAACATTCCCCGGGCAATAACAGCACGGGTTATATAAAGATTAAAGCTCTCTGCACTGTCCCATCAAACATTCCCAGGGCAATAACAGCACCGGTTATATAAAGATTAAAGCTCTCTGCACTGTCCCATCAAACATTCCCAGGCAATAACTGCACGGGTTATGTAAAGATTAAAGCTCTCTGCACTGTCCCAATCAAACATTCCCAGGGCAATAACAGCACGGGTTATGTAAAGATTAAAGCTCTCTGCACTGTCCCATCAAACATTCCCAGGCAAATAACAACACGGGTTATATAAAGATTAAAGCTCTCTGCACTGTCCCATCAAACATTCCCCGGGCAATAACAGCACGGGTTATATAAAGATTAAAGGTCTCTGCACTGTCCCATCAAACATTCCCAGTGCAATAACAGCACGGGTAATATAAAGATTAAAGCTCTCTGCACTGTCCCATCAAACATTCCCCGGGCAATAACAGTACGGGTTATATAAAGATTAAAGCTCTCCACACTGTCCCATCAAACATTCCCCGGGCAATAACAGTACGGGTTATATAAAGATTAAAGCTCTCCACACTGTCCCATCAAACATTCCCCGGGCAATAACAGTACGGGTTATATAAAGATTAAAGCTCTCTGCACTGTCCCATCAAACATTCCCCGGGCAATAACAGCACGGGTTATATAAAGATTAAAGCTCTCTGCACTGTCCCAATCAAACATTCCCCGGGCAATAACAGCACGGGTTATGTAAAGATTAAAGCTCTCTGCACTGTCCCATCAAATATTCCCCGGGTAATGACAGCACGGGTTATATTAAGATTAAAGCTCTCTGCACTGTCCCATCAAACATTCCCCGGGCAATAACAGCACGGGTTATATAAAGATTAAAGCTCTCTGCACTGTCCCATCAAACATTCCCCGGGCAATAACAGCACGGGTTATATAAAGATTAAAGCTCTCTGCACTGTCCCAATCAAACATTCCCAGGGCAATAACAGCACGGGTTATATAAAGATTAAAGCTCTCTGCAATGTCCCATCAAACATTCCCCGGGCAATAACAGCACGGGTTATATAAAGATTAAAGCTCTCTGCACTGTCCCAATCAAACATTCCCAGGGCAATAACAGCACGGGTTATATAAAGATTAAAGCTCTCTGCAATGTCCCATCAAACATTCCTAGGGCAATAACAGCACGGGTTATATAAAGATTAAAGCTCTCTGCACTGTCCCAATCAAACATTCCCAGGGCAATAACAGCACGGGTTATATAAAGATTAAAGCTCTCTGCACTGTCCCAATCAAACATTCCCAGGGCAATAACAGCACGGGTTATATAAAGATTAAAGCTCTCTGCACTGTCCCATCAAACATTCCCAGGGCAATAACAGCACGGGTTATATAAAGATTAAAGCTCTCTGCACTGTCCCAATCAAACATTCCCAGGGCAATAACAGCACGGGTTATATAAAGATTAAAGCTCTCTGCACTGTCCCATCAAACATTCCCAGGGCAATAACAGCACGGGTTATATAAAGATTAAAGCTCTCTGCACTGTCCCATCAAACATTCCCAGGGCAATAACAGCACGGTTTATATAAAGATTAAAGCTCTCTGCACTGTCCCATCAAACATTCCCAGGGCAATAACAGCACGGGTTATATAAAGATTAAAGCTCTCTGCACTGTCCCATCAAACATTCCCAGGGCAATAACAGCACGGGTTATATAAAGATTAAAGCTCTCTTCACTGTCCCATCAAACATTCACCGGGGAATCACTGCACGGGTTGTATAAAGATTAAAGCTCTCTGCACTGTCCCATCAAACATTCCCAGGGCAATAACAGCACGGGTTATATAAAAATTAAAGCTCTCTGCAATGTCCCATCAAACATTCCCAGGGGAATAACAGCACGGGTTATATAAAGATTGAAGCTCTCTGCACTGTCCCTATCAAACATTCCCAGGGCAATAACAGCACGTTTTATATAAAGATTAAAGCTCTCTGCACTGTCCCATCAAACATTCCTAGGGCAATAACAGCACGGGTTATATAAAGATTAAAGCTCTCTGCACTGTCCCAATCAAACATTCCCAGGGCAATAACAGCACGGGTTATATAAAGATTAAAGCTCTCTGCACTGTCCCATCAAACATTCCCAGGGCAATAACAGCACGGTTTATATATAGATTAAAGCTCTCTGCACTGTCCCATCAAACATTCCCAGGGGAATAACAGCACGGTTTATATATAGATTAAAGCTCTCTGCACTGTCCCATCAAACAGTCCCAGGGCAAAAACCGCACAGGTTATATAAAGATTACAGCTCTCTGCACTATCCATTCAAACATTCCCCGGGCAATAACAGCACGGGTTATATAAAGATTACAGCTCTCTGCACTATCCATTCAAACATTCCCAGGGCAATAACAGCACGTGTTATATAAAGATTAAAGCTCTCTGCACTGTCGCATCAAACATTCCTAGGGCAATAACAGCACGGGTTATATAAAGATTAAGGCCCAAAAATTAGTCCCGCTACTCTCGCGTATTCTGTCTCCAATTGCCGGTTTTCTGCATGCACTGCGCATGCGCTGAAAACCGGCACTTGGTGAATGAAAAAGGGGGCGGGTCCTAGTGCACCGCGAGCGCGCTACAGTCTGCGCGCACGCTGTGCACTTAGTGGTTTCAACGCGCAGGTAATTACGGAAGATTCCAGACATAAAAAAAGGAGGAGTTAGACCCACTTTTAACAAGGTAAGTAGTGAATTAAGTATTATTTTGAATTTTTTTAACAGGTATATCTTTTTTAGAGACTTTAAAGACAAGTAAGTTTATTTTTATAACTTTTTAAAAGATTTTAAATTTTTTCAAAAATTTTATTTTTTATTTAAAATGGTTAATTTATTTAACTATACTTATTTTATTAATGTGATGGTTTTTCTTTTTAATTTAATTGAGGTTTAGCGGTTCTTTTGGGGGGCTATAGTATTCATAACTTTCACAGCACTTGTGTGAAAGTTATGAATGGAAGATGGTGTGCTGCCATTGGCTCTAACTGAGTCACGTGATCCCACAGCTCGCACGAATTAACTTCGCCGGTGGGATACGCAAGCCCAGCACAGCAGCTGTCCAGAACATCAAGTTCGTGCGAGCTGGAACTGAAAAAGCCAACGCGGAGTGAGAGATCGCGGGGAGGCCTTACCCTCGCACGAAGGCTTCCTCACGAATTTTTGGGCCAACATTTAGCACCGTTAAAAAGTATAATTAATTTTTCAATAATATTAATTATAGCTTAAAGTAGTTCATTTATGTAACTTACAGTTATTTTAAAAATGTGATGTTTTTTTAAAATGTATTTGAAGTTTAAGTGTGGTTTTGGGGCATATCTCTATTCATAGATTTGACAGGTCTTCCTGTCAAATCTATGAGTGTAAATGCCCTGTTAGGATTGGCTCTCCATGGCCCACGTGATACCAGGGGACGCTTCGAACTAACTGCGCCCCTGGGATACGCAAGCACTGCGCGCCGGCAGCAGCAGGAGGCCCAGGAGCCGAAGTTCTCGTGGACCCATAGCACAACTGCAGGCGCGGTGGGCAAATACACGCGCGAAGCTTGCACCCGCAGGAAGCCGGAGTGCCGAATTCCTGGCTCAATGTTTTTCATTCATGCGCATCGCGTGTGGAACCCCAGAATTTGCGGGGCATTTACTACCACGTACGCTGCCATGGGCCGCGGGAATCCGGGCCTTTGTGTTCTCATTTCTTACCTGGGTCGCGCCGTAATTCTGGAGATATCTGATAGCTCGCCTGATGTACGGAACGCCCAATATTCAGTTCCATTGTAGTCAAGAGCACATAAAAAAGCAGGAAGTTGCTGGAAACATTCAACAGGTCAGGGAGCATCTGTGGAGAGAGAAACAGTGTAAATATTTCATTTTTATTAACTTTCATCAGAACTGGAGTAAGATATTTAAACGTTTTTAAGCAAGGGCAGAGCCAGGGTAAAGGGAACGGGAGCACAAATGAACAAGTTTTAATATGATGGATTGCATCGCAATTCAGTGATAAATGGGATGATGGTGCAAGGCAAAAAGGCGTGGTAATGGGAAAAGTAAAGAAACACATGATGAGTCCACTGCAGGCGCATTACAAAGATCTGTTATCCGAGAGAATGAGAGTGGTGGCTATGAGCTACTTTTGTTGAGATCAATGTTGAGGCCCAAAGGCTAAAAAGTGCCTAATAGAAAGATGAGGTGCTGTTCCTCGAGCTTGCGTTTGAACAGTGCAGGACGCCGAGGACAGAGAGGTCAGAGTGCGAGTGACGTGGAGAATTAAAGTTGCAAGAAACTGGAAGTTGAGGGTTATGCTTGGGGAGCGAAAGCAGGTTTCCAGTAAACCGATCACCTCAACTGTATTTGTGATCCCCAACGTTCCTACTTTCGCTAATTTCAGAGGAAATAATTGAATATCGGGCAAGGCGCATAATGGGCGGCCAATGCGACAACATCCGTTTTGTTCGACAGCCCACAATGAATTTCTACTTGTTTTTACCAAAACTACCTACAATACTTTACACAAACCGCATGGTGCATCTTAAATTGCATTAAGCTATCTAGTCCTGCTTACTTAGAATTCGCCTGCAGATTCCCAAAGACCGAATCTAAACCAGGTTTTATCCAGTATCACACACAATATACTCTCATAGAACAAATACAGGATTACATAGCATTACAAGCAAATACGGCACAGAAACAGGCCATTTGGCACATAAGTGCATAAGAACATAAGAACACCGACCTCAACTGCACTTTCCCGCCTGTTCTTCGTATCCCTTGATACCCCTAGAGTCCAATAATCAATCTATCTCAGCCTTGAATATAATCATACACTGATCATGCACAGCCCTCTGGGGCAGAGAATTCCAAAGATTCGCAACTCACTGAGTGAAGAAATTCCTCCTCATCTCAGTTTTAAATGGACTACCCCTTATCCTGAGACGATGCCCCCTTATTCTAAACAGTCCAGCCAGGGGAAAGAACCTCTCACCATCTACCCTGTAAATCCCCTTCAGAATCTTGTATGTTTCAATGAAATCACATCTAATTCTGCTGAACTCCAGAGATTATCGGCTCATTCTGCACAATCTCTCATCATAGGACAGCCCTCTCATTTCAGGAATCAATCTGGTGAACCTCCGTTGTACTGCATCCAAGGCAAACATATCCTTCCTCAGATAAGGAGACCAAAACTGTGCCCAGCACTGCAGGTGTGTTCTCACCAAGGCCCTGTACAATTGTAGCAAGACTTCCTTACTCGTATACTCCAACACCCTGCAATAAAGGCAAACATGCCATTTGCCTTCCTTATTGCTTGCTGTAATTGTATGCTAGAGTTCTGTGTTTCTTGCACGAGGATACCCAAATCTCTCTGAACATCAACATTTGTAACTTTCTCACCATTTAAAAAATGTTCTTTTGGTTCTATTCTTCCTACCAAAGTGAATAACCTCACATCTTCCTGCATTATACTTCATCTTCCACCTTACTGCCCACTCGCTTAGTCTATCTGTATCCCTTTGCAGATTCTTTGTAATCTTCTCACAGCTTACTGTCCCACCTAGCTTTGTATCATCAGCAACATTGGATGCATTACACTCGGTCCCTTCATCTAGTCCAATAATATAGAATTTAAATAGCTGAAGCCCCAACACTTATCCTTGCGGCACCCCACCCCACCTAGTTACAGGCTGCCAACCTGAAAAAGATCCGTTTATCCCTACTCTCTGTTTTCTGTCCGTTAACCAATCCTCTATCAATTATACAATATTACCCCCAACCCCATGAGCCCTAATCTTGTGCAATAATCTTTTATGTGGCAACTTATCGAATGCCTTTTGGAAATCCAAATACACTCCATCCACTGGTTCCCCTGTACCAGTACATGCTGGTGTTTATGCTCCACTCGAGCCTTCTCCCGTTTTCCTCATCTAAATCTCTCAGCAGAACCCTCTATTCCCATTTCCCTCATATGCTTATCTAGCTTCCCCTTAAATGCATCTATACTATTCGTTTCAACCACTCCCTGTGGTAGCGAGTTCCACATTCTCACCACTCACAGTGTACTCTTGCGTATTAGGTCCTGAAGTGCCAGTTTCCTGCATGCACTGTGCATGCGCGGGAAACCGGCACTTCGGGTATTGTGAAGGGGGCGGATCCTAAGTGAACTGCGGTCGTCTCCCTCCAAAACAGATATACCGTTTTGGATACTGTTGGGGGAAATGACCTACCAGGGGAAGGCACCAGCAGCCAGGTTCATGGCACCATGGCTGGCTCTGCTGCACAGCAGGGCGGGAAAAAGAGTGGTAGAGCTATAGTGATAGGGGACTCAATTGTAACGGGAATAGACAGGAGTTTCTGTGGCCGCAACCGAGATTCCAGGATGGTATGTTGCCTCCCTGGTGCAAGGGTCAAGGATGTCTCAGAGCGGCTGCAGAACATTCTGGAAAGGAAGGGTGAAGAGCCAGCTGTCGTGGTGCATGTAGGTACCAACGATATAGGTAGAAAGCGGGAAGAGGTCCTACAAGCAGAATTTAGGGAGCTAGGAGCTAAATTGAAAAGTAGGACCTCAAAGGTAATAATCTCTGGGTTGCTACCAGTGCCACGTGCTAATCAGAGTAGCATGAACAGGATAGCGAGATTAAATACGTGGCTTGAGCAGTGGTGCAGGAGGGAGGGATTCAAATAACTGAGGTATTGGAACCAGTTCTGGGGGAAGTGGGACCTGTACAAAAGGGACGGTCTGCACTTGGGCAGGACTGGAACCGATGTCCTCGGGGTAATATTTGCTAAGGCAGTTCGGGAGGATTTAAACTAATATGGCAGGGGAATGGGAACCTATGTAGCGAAACAGGGGGAAGTAATATGCAGTCAGAAACAAATGTTAGAAGTGTGAGAAACAATAAGGGAAATACGAGTAAACAAAGGCAAGAAACACAAAGGGCCATACTAAATCTTAAGTCTAAAAGGACAAAGGGTGTTAATAAAACAAGCCTAAAGGCTCTGTGTCTTAATGCAAGGAGTATCCATAATAAGGTGGATGAATTGACTGTGCAAATTGATGTTAACGGATATGATGTGATTGGGATTACAGAGACGTGGCTCCAGAACAATCAAGGCTGGGAACTGAATATCCAGGGGTATTCAACATTCAGGAAGGATAGACTAAAAGGAAAAGGGGGTGGGGTAGCATTGCTGGTTAAAAAGGAGATTAATGTAATAGCTAGGAAGGACATTAGCTTGGAGGATGCGGAATCAATATGGGTTGAGCTGCAGAACACCAAAGGGCAGAAAACGTTAGTGGGGGTTGTGTACAGACCTCCAAACAGTAGTATTGAGGTGGGGGAGGGTATGAAACAGGAAATCAGAGGTGCGTGCAAAAAAGGCGCAGCAGTTATCATGGGTGACTTTAATATGCATATAGATTGGGCTACTCAAACTGGAAGCAATACGGTGGAGGAGGATTTCCTGGAGTGTGTAAGGGATTCTGACCCTGCGTGTCTCGCAGCCTGTGAGATTCACGCGGCTCTGTACAGCCTGTATGTCAGTGCGGGTCTAGGCCTTGTTGCCTGTTCTGGTCTCCAGCCAGTCTGGGAACACTAGACACACCTGTGAGTGGTTCGAATCACTCGCCCTTACGGTTCTAGACACTGGACTTAGATGCGAGAGCAGTAATGGAGATGAAACTCATGTAGACTCGGTTTGAATGGTACGAAATGGAAAATCTTTATTGCATGATACTTAAGATTATGAAATACATGTCATAAGCACAGATTAATGACAGTACAATCTTACAAGCAGTTATATAGTCGATCTTAGGGAAACGAGGAACGAACGGCACACCGTAAATAGGGGCACACACTACAAGTATCCTTAATACTTAAACCCTCCCCTATCAATATCTATCCTAACTAGATTCGTAGGATTTCGAGACTCATGCTCACCACTCGTGATAACTCGGAGAAATTCCGAATAGCTGATCGGATGTTTTTCGCCGCAGCACCCACGTGTCGGTCAGGAGATCTCCTGGTCCCACTTGTTTACTTGCTTCTGCTGCTCCGGCTAGCAGGCTGGACCGTCTGCTGTGATGAAGACCTGTGTTGGTTGGTTTAACAGGTACTTTTCCGAGCACAGTTCAGTTAATATCATCGATGTGATATGTTCTTTGCAAGTTCGAAGAAGTATTCCTGGCAAGGAAAACTTGGCTGTTCGACCTACAGGCGCGGTCGGGATTTACTGACCGTGGCGATGAATATGGTCTTCCTCTCTTCTCATCTCATCTCATCTCATCTCATCTCATCTCGGGCCTTTGGTTCTGCTGCCAGTTACCAACATAGGTCTTCGTTACGCGACACGAGGTAGATCTGAACGGATCAGAAAGTTCAACAGTCCTTTTCAAAAAGTCAACAGGCAAGCAGGAGCCCGACTACGAGTACACAGGAGCAGCCACGAGGTTACGAGTCGATCGGATAAGAGCATAAGAGCACAGGAGCAGCCACGAGGATAAGAGAAAGATGGACGGTTTGGAGCCTGCAATTATAGTGCAAAATCTTCCGTTTCCCGCCCAACCTTAATGTCCATTCTTTTGTTTAGGGTCTGGCGCTCAAATGTCTTGTATGGGTGATCTCCGTTCTTAATGGGTTTCGGGGCTACTCGTAAATGTCTGAGTACCTGTTAATATTTCTCCCATTGTTAAATCGGTCGGTGTTCTCCCTGGAGGGGTTGTGGGGCTTCCAAGTGTTTTGTATAACTACCTGCTAACGGCTCTCTCATCGGAGAGTCGTTGGGATTTTACATATTAATGTCTTTTGGATGGGCCCTTGATTACTCGGTACAATAGCTTTCATTTGTACCTGGGAGACCGATTTCAGTATTTATGTGTATACTGCAAACCCATAATGTCTCGTGTATTATCTTCACTGTGCTGAATCTTAATCGATCTTGCACAAATGTTTATTGGAACGCCATCTTGTCTGCCTGTTGAAAAGTCTAGAATATTCTGTCACGAGGTGCGGCGGCCATTTTACAGGCTGCTTGTGTCCACTTTAAACCTGGCAGCATTCTGCTGAAATAAAAGCTGTTTGAACGAAACTCTGTGTTTTCTCCTTATTAATAAAATCGCGATATATTGCGAATTCTACAAGTGTTTAAGGGATGGTTTCCTAAACCAATATGTTGAGGAACCAACTAGAGGGGAGGCCATCCTGGACTGGGTGTTGTGTAATGAGGAAGG
The DNA here is from genome assembly GCA_030390025.1 of Squalus acanthias. Classification (NCBI taxonomy): domain Eukaryota; kingdom Metazoa; phylum Chordata; class Chondrichthyes; order Squaliformes; family Squalidae; genus Squalus; species Squalus acanthias. The sequence goes on along the minus strand of JASTWF010000196.1, from coordinate 780,210 downwards.
ACTAATCAGCAATCTTGTGGTGCGAGGCCCTTTGGGGAAGAGTGACCATAGTATGGTGGAGTTCTACATTAGGATGGAGAAGGAAACAGTTAATTCAGAAACCATGGTCCAGAACTTAAATAAGGGCAACTTTGAGGGTATGAGGCGTGAATTGGCGAGGTTAGATTGGCAAGCGATATTTAAGGGGTTATCAGTGGAAGGACAATGGCGGACATTTTGAGATCGCATGGATGAACTACAGCAATTGTACATCCCTTTCTGGCGTAAAAATAAAAAAGGGAAGGTGGCTCAACCATGGCTAACAAGGGAAATCAGGGATAGTATTAAAAGCAAGGAAGTGGCATACAAATTGGCCAGAAGTATCAGCAAACCCGGGGACAGGGAGAACTTTAAAACTCAGCAGAGGAGGACGAAGGGTTTGATTAGGGCAGGGAAAATAAAATATGAAAGGAAGCTTGCGGAGAACATTAAAACGGACTGCAAAAGCTTCTATAAATATGTAAAAAGAAAGAGGTTAGTAAAAACAAACGTAGGTCCCCTGCAGTCAGAAACAGGGGAAGTCATAATGGGGAACAAAGAAATGGCAGATCAATTGAACAAGTACTTTGGTTCGGTGTTTACTGTGGAGGACACAAACAACCTTCCGGAAATAAAAGAGATCAAAGGATCTGGTAAGAGGGAGGAGCTGAGGGAAATCCTTATCAGTCGGGAACAGGTGTAGGGGAAATTGATGGGACTGAAGGCTGATAAATCCCCAGTGCCTGATGGTCTGCATCCCAGAGTACTTAAGGAGGTGGCCATGGAAATAGTGGATGCATTGACGATCATTTTCCAACATTCCTTAGACTCTGGATCAGTTCCGAAGGAGTGGAGGGTGGCTCATGTAACCCCTCTTTTTAAAAAAGGAGGGAGGGAGAAAGCAGGGAATTATAGACCGGTCAGCCTGACTTCGGTGGTGTGTAAAATGATGGAATCAATTATTAAAGATGTCATAACAGACCATTTGGAAAGTGGCGACATGATAGGTCCAAGTCAGCATGGATTTGTGAAAGGGAAATCATGCTTGACAAATCTTCTGGAAATGTTTTTGAGGATGTTTCCAATAGGGTGGACGGGGGGTGGGGGGACCAGTAGATGTGATGTATTTGGACTTTCAGAAGGCCTTCAACAAGGTCCCACACAAGAGATTGGTGTGCAAAGTTAAAGCACATGGGATTGGGGGTAATGTGTTGACGTGGATTGAGAACTGGTTGGCACACAGGAAACAAAGAGTAGGAGTAAATGGGTACTTTTCAGAATGGCAGGCAGTGACCAGCGGGGTACCGCAGTGTTCGATGCTGGGGCCCCAGCTGTTTACATTATATATTAATGATTTGGACGAAGGGATTAATTGTAATATCTCCAAATTTGCGGATGACACTAAATTGGGAGGCAGTGTGAACAATGAGGAGGATGCCAGGAGGCTACAGAGTGACTTGGACAGGTTGGGTGAATGGGCAAATGTATGGCAGATGAAGTACAATGTGGATAAATGTGAGGTTATCCACTTTGGTGGTAAAAATAGGGAGGCAGACTATTACCTGAATGGTGGCAGATTAGGGAAAGGGGAGGTGCAACGAGACCTGGGCGTCATGGTACATCAGTCACTGAAGGTAGGAAGGCAAGTGCAGCAGGCAGTCAAGAAAGCAAATGGCATGATGGCCTTCATAGCAAGGGGATTTGAGTACAGGAGTAGGGAGGTGATGCTACAGTTGTACAGGCCTTGGTGAGGCCACACCTGGAGTATTGTGTGCAGTTTTGGTCTCCTAACTTGAGGAAGGACATTCTTGCTATTGAGGGAGTGCAACGAAGGTTCACTAGATTGATTCCTGGGATGGCCAGACTGACATATCAAGAAAGGCTGGATCAACTGAACTTGTATCCTCTGGAGTTCAGAAGAATGAGGGGGGATCTTATAGAGACGTTTAAAATCCTGACTGGTTTAGACAAATTAGATGCGGCAGAATGTTTCCAATGTTAGGCAAAACTAAAACCAGGGGTCACAGTCTAAGGATAAAGGGGAAGGCATTTAAGACTGAGATGAGGAGGAACTTCTTCACCCAGAGAGTGGTGAATCTGTGGAATTCTCTACCACAGAAGGTTGTTGAGGCCAGTTCGCTAAATATATTCAAAAGGGAGTTAAATATAATACTCACAACTAGGGGGATCAAGGGGTATGGCGAGAAAGCAGGAATGGGGTACTGAGGTAGCATGTTCAGCCATGAACGCATTGAATGGTGGTGCAGGCTCGAAGGACCGAATGGTCTACTCCTGCACCTATTTTCTATGTTTCTATGTTTCTATGAAGATTTTACACATAAAGAAAGCAGGCGTAAGACCGCCTTTTAACAAGGTAAGTAGTTAAATAAGTATTATTTTTAATTTTTTTCAACAGGTTTATCTTTTTTAGATACTTTAAAGAAAGGTAAGTTTATTTTCATAACTTTTAAAAAGAATTTACATTTTTTCAAAAATCTAAATTTTTGTTTAAAGTGGTAAATTTATTTAACTATAGTGATTTTATTAATGTGGTGGCTTTTTTAAAATTTAATTGAGGTTTAGCTGTTCTTTTGGGGGCTTGTTGTATTCATAGTTTTGACAGCTCTTCCTGTCAAAACTATGAATTAAAGACAGTGTGCTGCCATTGGCTCTAACTGGCCCACGTGATCCCAGAGGTAGCATCGAACTAACTGCGCCTCTGGGACACGCACACACTGCGCGCCGGCACCAGGGAGAGGCCCAGGAGCAGAAGTTCGTGTGGGCCAAAACCATAAAGGTAGGCGCGGAGTGCGATATCGCGGGGGATACTTCCCCCCGCGGCAACCATCGAAATCGAATTTCTGGGCCATTATCGACACTTTGGACATATCAGCTTAGAATGGAGGCATCTGTGACATGGTATTACACAAATAAACAAGTTAGTAACTTGTGTGGAAAACTAATTCAAATTACATTGTGGGCGAAGGAACAAGTTGGAAGAAGCTCAAATTATAAAGTGAACTATTTAGGACTGATATCAGGAGAATGATCAACACTTCCAATGGACTCCAGGCCCAGCGATGGTGGTGAAAGCCCCGGAATTATTTAGGAAACAACTGGATTGAGCAATGGGGTGATGTCTATGGTTGTTCTGGAGGGATGAATTAAAATGTGCTGAATGGCCCACAGCAGGAGATTTAATACAATGTTGAGAACCGGCAGCGTGTGGGAGGAAGGGGAGAAAGAGGCAAAAGAGCCACAGCTCAGATCACCTTGGAAACCACTGGCCCCGAATCTGTGTCAAATCCCCCTACTGTACTTAAACACATTTAGTGTCACATTCATACATTGATGCATGTGAGAAATATATGTGATTTAACGCTGCCTCTGGTCCAAAATAACTGCTTTATATATTTGATCTTACCCGCTGTGTTTAGGCTCTATCCTGAATCTTTAGCTCCAGTTTAGAATCAGTTTATCATCTGGAGACAAGGTTTCAGCAGCCGGCGGGCAGGGAGCAGAGCCTGAGGCTGATCTGTGTCATGTGGGAGCAGAACACAATATTCCTGCTGTTGATTTGCGTTATCCTGCAGAATATTGGAAACTGTTCTCAACATGTTATACTCCTCTTCAATATCGGAGGGTTTAGTTTATTGTAATGATCGCTGTGACTCTTTTCAATTTAATGAATTTGCAGCAAATTGAATATCACGAAACCAGCGAAATGGTCATTGCCGAGATTAAACACTCAGTGCAGGATCCGCGATTTGTGCATTTCAGCTGACCGCTGCACTTAAGCAGCTGCGATATCCGAATGGTAAAGGCGTTGGAGTCGAAATTTCAGAGCTTTGCCTGGGAACGTTCGAACACTGTTGCAAAACTTGTTGTATTTTAACGTTAATAAATCTAATTTGTTAGAAAAGTTTAAAGCCTTGATTGAGCTGAGCTCTGATTACCCTAAGCAAAACATAATAAATAGAAGCAGGAATAGGCCACTTGGCCCCTCGAGCCTGCTCCGCTATTCAATAAGATCATGGCTGATCTTGGGCTCAAAGCCACTTCCCAGCCCGCTCCCCATAACCCTTCACTCCCTTATCTTGCAATAATTTGTCTGTCTTCACTTTAAATGTATTTAGTGACCCTGCCTCCACAGCTCTCTTGGGCAGAGAATTGCACAGATTTACGAGCCTCTGAGAGAAGAAATTCCTCCTCATCTCAGTTCTAAAAGGGCGACCTTTTATTCTGAGACTGTGCCCCCGAGTTCCAGGTTTCCCCATGAGGGGAAACATCCTCTCTGCATCTAACCTGTCGAGCCCCTCAGTACCATATATGCTTCGATAAGATCACATCTCATTCTTCTAAATTCCAATCAGTATTGGCCCAGCTTGCTCAACCTTTCCTCTTAAGTCTACCCCCTCATCTCTGGAATTAACCTAGTGAACCGTCTATGAACTGCCTCCAATTCAAGTATATCGTTCCTTATATAAGGAGACCAAAACTGTACGCAGTACTCAAGGTATGGTCTCACCAATACCTTGTTCAGTTGTAGCAGGACTTCCCTGCTTTTATTCTCCAACCACCTTGAAATAAAGGCCAACATTCCATTTGCCTTTTTGATTACTTGCTGTACCTGCATGCTAACTTTTTCTGTTTCATGCACAAGCACCCCCAGGTCCCTCTGAACTGTAGCATTTTGTAAACTCTCTCCATTTAAATAATAGTTTTTTTTTCCTGCCAAAGTGGATAACCTCGCACTTTCCCACATTATACTCCATCTGCCAAATGTTTGCCCACTTACCTAGCCTGTCTGTATCCCTTTGCAGATTCATTGAGTCCTCTGCACAGCTTGTTTTTCCACTCATCTTTGTATCATCCGCAAACTTGGCTACATTACACTCGAACCCTTCATCCAAGACATTAATGTAGATTATAAATAGTTGGGGCCCCAGCACCGATCCTTGTGGCACCCCACTAGTTACCGTTTGCCAACCAGAAAATTACCCATTTATCCCGAATCTCTGCTTTTTGTTAGTTAGCCAATTCTCTATCCATGCTAATATATTACCCCCAACTCCGTGAGCTCTTATCTTTTGCAGTAACCTTTTATGTGGCACCTTATCGAATGCCTTCTGGAAATCCAAATACTGGTTCACCCTTGTCCACCCTGCTTGTTACATCCTCAAAGAACTCTAGCAACTTTGACTGCAGTATATTTTTCTAAATGCCCTGCTACTGCTTCCTTAATGAAGAAATCCAGCATTTTCCCAACGACAGTTGTTAGGCTAAATGGTCTATAGTTTCCTGCTTTCTGTCCCCCTCCTTTCTTAAATAGCGGTGTTACATTAGCGGTTTTTAAATCCGCTGGGCTCTCTTCAGAGTCCAGGGAATGTTGGTATATTGCAACCAATGCAACCAGTATCTCAGCAGCCACTTCTTTTAAGACCCTGGGATGCATGCCATCTGTACCTGGGGACTTGTCGTCTTTTAGTCCCATTATTTGAACGCGTACTGTTTCCATATTGATAGTGATTGTCTTTAGTTCCCCACTACCTGTGGCCCTTTGATTATCCATTATTGGGATGTTGTTAGTGTCTTCTATTTTGAAAACAGATGCAAAATATTTGTTCAGACTCTCTGCCATTTCCACGTTCCCCATTATTAATTCCCAAGTCTCATCCTCTAAGGGAACAATGATTACTTTAGCTACCCTCTTCCTTTTTATATACCTGTAGAAGCTCTTATTATCTGTTTTAATGTTATTTGCCAGATTACTCTCATAATTCATCTTCTCTCTCTTTATTATTTTTTTAGTCATCCTTTGCTGTTTTTTAAAATTTTCCCAATCCTCTGATCTCCCACCAATCTTGGCAACATTGTATGCCTTCGTTGTCAATTTGATGCCATCCTTTACTTCCTTAGTTTGCCAGGAATGGTGCTCCCTTCTCTTAAAATATTTCTTTATCAGTGGAATATATTTTTGTTGAGAGTTGTGAAATATCTCCTTAAATGTCCGCCGCTGCATTTCAACATTCTTACCCATTCATTTGTTTTTCCAGTCCACTTTAGCCAGTTCTGCCCTCATGCCATTATAATTGCCTTTGTTTAAGATCAGGACATTGGTTTGGGATACAACTTTCTCACCCTCCAACTGAATTTGAAATTCAACCATGCTATGATCACTCTTTCCTAGAGGATCCTTTACTATGAGATCATTTATTAATTCTGTCTCATTACGCAGTACCAGATCCAAGATAGCCTGCTCCCTGGTTGGTTCCATTACATACTGTTCTAGGAAAACATCCCGGATACAGTCTATGAACTCCTCCTCCAGGCTACCAAGGGCAATTTGAGTTATCCAATCAATATGGAGATTAAAATCACCCATGATTATTACCGTACCTTTTTTACAGGCCTCCATTATTTGTAGATTTATACTCTGTCCAACAGCATTGCTACTGTTCGGGGGCCTTTAGACTACGCCCACCAGAGACTTTTTCCCCTTATTTTTTTATCTCCACCCAAACCGATTCTACATCTTGATCTTCTGAGCCAATATCACTTCTCACCACTGCACTAATCCCATCGTTTACCAACAAAGCCACCCCACCTCCCTTTCCTTTCTTTCTATCCTTCCGCATTTTCATATACCCTGGAATATTCAGTTCCCAGCCCTATTCGCCTTGCAACAAGTCTCTGCAATGGCCATCAGATCATACCCATTTGTATCTATTTGTGCCGTCAACTCATTTAACTTGTTACGAATGCTGCGAGCATTCAGATATAGAGCTTTTAACTTTGTCTTTTCACCATTTTTCCTTGTTTTGACCTTTTTTCTGTTACACTCTTATTTTTAAACATTCTGTCCCTTCCTGTCACACTCTGGTTATTATTTCCCCCATCTCTAGCCTGCTCTATTGCATTCTCATTTCTCATTGACTTTTCATTTTCCCGCCCACCTGGATCCTCCCACCGACTATTTAGTTTAAAGCCCTCTCTACAGCCCTCGTTATTCGATTTGCCAGCATGGTTCAAGTGAAGCCCGTCCAAACGGAGGAGCTCCCTCTTATCCCAGTACTGATGCCAGTGCCCCAAAAATCGAAACCCATTTCTCCAACACCAGTCTTTGAGCCACTCGTTCATTTCTCTGATCTTATTTACCCTGTGCAACTTCGCTCGTGCCTCAGGTAGTAATCCAGAGATTATTACCTTTGTGGTTCTACTTTATAATTTAGAACCCTAGCAGCTCATACTCTCTCAGCAGAACCTCTTTCTTTGTCCTACCTATATCATTGGTACCTACGTGGACCAGGACAACTGGATCTTCCCCCTCCCACTCCAAGTGTCTCTCCAGCCCAGAGGAGATGTCCTTAACCCTGGCACCGGGCAGGCAACACAGCCTTCGGGACTCACGCTCTCGGCTGCAGAGAACAGTGTCTATCCCCCTCACTATACTGTCCCCAATCATTACAATATTTCTTTTTGCTCCCCCCACTTGAATGTCTCCCTGTACCAAGGTGCTGTGGTCAGTTTGCTCATCCTCCCTGCGGTCCCTGGCCTCGTCCACACAGGGAGCAAGAATCTCGCACCTGTAGGACAAGGCCGAGGGCTGAGGCTCCTCCACCACTTCCTCCTGGAACCCAATACCTGCCTCGCTTGTAGTCACACCCTCCTGTCCCTGACCATGGGCCAAATTGAAAGTAATTATTCTAGTGTGTGTGACTGCCTCGTGGAACATAGTGTCCAGGTAACGCTCCCCCTACCTAATGTGTCGCAGTGTCTGAAGCTCGGACTCCAGCTCTTCAAATCGAAGCCGAAGTTTATCGAGCAGTCAACATTTGCTGCAGATGTGGTCGCCCTGGGACTCAATGGTGTCCACGAGCTCCCACATGCAACAACAACAACACATTGCCTGGTCTCCCAACTCAATTAATTAATTAGTTTTAAAATTTGGAACGCATATATCTTTTAATCTACAGCAAGGCACTTAAATTTAGATGCTCAAGTTTGGGGAAAAAAGCGAGAAGTAGAGAAATACTCACCAACCAATCACTGACCTGCTTTCTGGTGTTGTCACACTTCGATTACTTTTTACTTGTTTTGCACTCACCGGTCCGTTGTATCTCAGCGTCTCCCGGGTTTTGAACTCTCCCGGGTTTTGGCGCTCTCGCTCTGCTCCCGCTGCTTTTGAACTCTCCCGGGTTTTGGCGCTCTCGCTCTGTTCCCGCTGCTTTTGTACTCTCCCGGGTTTTGGCGGCTCGCTCTGTTCCCGCTGCTTTTGAACTCTCCCGTGTCACAGAGGTATAGTGCACAGTGGGTATCACGTGTGTATACAATACAGGGGATTGTCACAGGGATATAGGATACAGGGGGTGTCGCCGGGGTCTAGTATACAGGTGTGTCACAGTGGTAAAGTATACAGGGTGACTGTCACTGTGGTATGGTATACAGGGGTGGGTGTACAAAAATGAGAAGTCGCACAACACCAGGTTATAGTCCAACAGTTTTATTTAAAATTAAATAAAACAGGGGTGGGTGTCACAGAGGTATAGTATACAGGTGGTGTCACAGGTATAGTATACAGGGGGAGTTTCACAGGGTTATAATGTACAGTGGGTGTAGTACACAGGGGGGTGTCACAGGGTTATAGTGCACAGTGGCGTGTCACGGGTGTAGTGTACAGTTGCGTGTCACGGGTATAGTGTACAGTGGAATGTCACGGGTATAGTATACAGTGGCGTGCCACAGGTATAGTGTACAGGGGGTGTCACGGGTATAGTATAGGTGGGTGGTGTCACAGTGCTATATTATACAGGGGTTGTGTAACGGGTATATTACACAGAGAGGTGTCACAGGGGTATTGTATACAGGGGATGTCACGGGTATAGTATACAGGGGTGATGTCACAGGGGTATAGTATACAGGGGGTGTCACTGGTATAGTATACAGGGGAGTGTCACGGGTGTAGTTTACAGGGGTGTGTCACAGGGGTATAGTATACAGGGGGGATGTTACAGCGGTATAGTGCACGGGGGTGTCACGGGTATAGTATTAAGGGGGAGTCTCACAGGGTTATAGTGTACAGGTGGGAGTCACGTGTGTAGTATACAGGGGGGTTTCAGGGGTGTAGTATACAGGGGGTGTCACTGGGTTATAGTATGCAGTGGCGTGTCACAGGGGCGTGTCACGGTTATATTATACAAGGGCGTGTCACGGGTGTAGTATACAGGGTGGTGTCACATGGTTATAGTATGCAGTGGCGTGTCACGGGTGTAGTATACAGTGGGGTGTCACGGGTATAGTATACAGGGGATTGTTACGGGTATAATATACATGGGTGGTGTCACAGGGCTATAGTATACGGGGGTTGTCACGGGTATAGTATTTAGGGGGGTGTCACGGGTATCGTATACAGGGGGGTGTCACGGGTATAGTATATAGGCGGGTGTTACGGGTATAATATATGTGGGTGGTGTCACAGGGCTATAGTATACGGGGGTTGTCATGCGTATAGTATTTAGGGTGGTGTCACGGGTATAGTATACACGGGGGTGTCACGGGTATAGTATACAGGGGGGTGTCACGGGTATAGTATACTGGGGGGTGACACGGGTATAGAGTACAGGGGGGTGTCACGGATATAGTATACAGGGGGTGTCACGGGGGTATAGTATACAGGGGATTGTCACGGGTATAGTATACTGGTGTGTCACAGGTACAGTATAGAGTTGGTATCATAGGGGTATAGTATACCGGGGAGTGTCACAGGTATAGTATAGAGGTGGTGTCAGAGGGGTATATTATACGATGGAGTGTGACTGGGGTATAGTATACGGGGGGTGCCATGTGTATAGTATACAGGGGGGAGTCATGCGTATAGTTTATAGGGGGTGTCACGAGTCTATTATACAGTTATTATACAGGGGTGTGGAGGAGAGTATCACGGGCATTACACAGGGCGTCGTATACGGAGGATATTTTAGAGGGGTGATGGAGATAAACTGGGTGATTAGACACAGCGCAGCGGATGAATTAACAGGGGGGATAAAAACGGGCAGATCAAGGGGATCAGGGAGTTAGAGATACAGATGGAGGGGATAAACGGCAGGGCGGGTGACAGCCGGGGGGTTTAAAAGCCGCTGGTGGTGTGGGTTACACTCACAGGCAGGTACAATACGGGTTAGAAACAGAGTACAGCTGTCTTATACTGGCGCCATCAAACACTCCCAGGACAGCTATAACAGGGGTTGGATACAGAGTGAATGACCCATCAAATTCTCCCAGGTCAGGTACAGCACGGGTTAGATACAGAGTAAAGCTCTCTCTACACTGTCCCATCAAACATTCCGAGGGCAAGTACAGCATTGGTTAGATACAGAGTAAAGCTCCCTCTACACTGTCCCATCAAACATTCCGAGGGCAAGTACAGCATTGGTTAGATACAGAGTAAAGCTCCCTCTACACTGTCTAAACAAAATCGACACCGACATCAAGTATCTACAGAGATGCAAGAAAGCAGACAAGATCCCGAAAGGACTACAGATCACGAACCCACTCAAGTCGACATACAACACAGACTACGCTGAGAGACTCTGCCGTCGTACCTCTCGCACACTCCTCAACCATCTCGTACACCAGCTCTACAGCAAACGCCACAACCTCGAAACCAAGATAGAGTCCATGCTCTCAGCCTGTGCTCAGGACACAGCAGACCAGTTACGAGACACCACCAAACAGACGAGGCAACGGAACTACGCTGCCTACATGCGCATCAAGAACAGGAAGCTTGAGAAACTCGGCATCACCACCAGCAGCAACCAAGCCTCCCCCGGTACCACGGCTGCAACCACAGGGAAGTCCATCGTCAACTTGTCCGACCATACCCTTCAACCAGACGAAATCGAAGTTCTCGCCCTAGGGCTCAAGTTCTGCCCAACCACCAAAATGGACCCCATCGGTCTCGCGGCAGACACGGAGGAATTCATCAGGAGAATGAGGCTCCGGGAATACTTCCACAAATCCCAAGATGTCAGCAACAAACCCAATGAGACAATCAATGATCCAGAACAGCAGACAGAGGGACTCGCAGTGCAGCAACCGAAGAAAAAAGAGTCAAACTGGACCCCTCCGGAGGGTCGCTGCCCCAAGCTTGACATGTATGCTCAAGCTGTCAGGAAATGCATCAACGCCAGATTCATCAGCCGCACTCACAAGACAGTCCAGAATGTCACCCGAGCACAACGCAACGCCATCCACGCTCTCAAGACCAACCGCAACATTGTCATCAAACCAGCGGACAAAGGAGGAGCCATCGTCATACAGAACAGAACGGACTATTGTAAAGAAGCATACCGACAACTGGACAACCAGGAACACTACAGACAGCTACCCGCAGATCCGACCAAAGAACACACCCGCCAACTCAATAGACTGATCAAGACCTTCGATCCAGACCTTCAAAACATCCTACGCGCTCTCATCCCACGTACTCCCCGCGTGGGAGACTTCTACTGCCTCCCAAAGATACACAAAGCCAACACACCCGGACGTCCTATCGTATCAGGCAATGGAACCCTGTGTGAGAACCTCTCTGGATACGTCGAGGGCATTCTGAAACCCATCGTACAGGGAACCCCCAGCTTCTGTCGCGACACTACAGACTTCTTACAGAAACTCAGCACCCACGGACCAGTTGAACCAGGAACACTCCTTGCCACGATGGACGTATCGGCACTCTACACCAGTATCCCCCACGATGACGGCATCGCTGCAACAGCCTCAGTACTCAACATCAACAACAGCCAATCTCCAGACGCCATCCTACAACTCATCCGCTTCATCCTTGACCACAATGTCTTCACCTTCGACAACCATTTTTTTACCCAAACACACGGAACAGCCATGGGGACCAAATTCGCACCCCAATACGCCAACATCTTCATGCACAAGTTCGAGCAAGACTTCTTCGCTGCACAGGACCTCCAGCCAACGCTGTACACCAGATACATCGACGACATTTTCTTCCTTTGGACCCATGGCGAAGGATCACTGAAAAGACTACACGATAACATAAACAAGTTCCATCCCACCATCAAACTCACCATGGACTACTCCTCAGAATCGGTCTCATTCCTGGACACACGAATCTCCATCAAAGACGGACACCTCAGCACTTCACTCTACCGCAAGCCCACGGACAACCTCACGATGCTCCACGTCTCCAGCTTCCACCCTAACCATGTTAAAGAAGCCATCCCCTATGGACAAGCCCTGCGAATACACAGGATCTGCTCAGACGAGGAGGAACGCGATGGACACCTACGGACGCTGAAAAACGCCCTCGTAAGAACGGGATATGACGCTCGACTCATCGATCGACAGTTCCGACGGGCCACAGCGAAAAATCGCATAGACCTCCTCAGAAGGCAAACACGGGACACAACCAACAGGGTACCCTACGTCGTCCAGTACTTCCCCGGAGCGGAGAAACTACGACATGTTCTTCGCAGCCTTCAACATGTCATCGATGACGACAAACACCTCGCTAAGGCCATCCCCACGCCTCCACTACTTGCCTTCAAACAGCCGCCTAACCTCAGAAGTACCATCGTTCGCAGCAAATTACCCAGCTTTCAGGATAACAGCGACCACGACACCACACAACCCTGCCATGGCAAACTCTGCAAGACATGCCAGATCATCAACACAGATACCACCATCACACGTGAGGACACTACCCACCAGGTACATGGTACATACTCATGTGACTCGGCCAACGTTGTCTACCTCATACGTTGCAGGAAAGAATGCACCGCGGCATGGTACATCGGCGAGACCATGCAGACACTGAGACAACGTATGAACGAGCACCGCGCAACAATCGCCAGGCAGGATTGTTACCTCCCAGTCGGGGAACACTTCAGCAGTCAAGGACATTCAGCCTCGGATCTGCGGGTAAGCGTTCTCCAAGGCAACCTTAGAAACACACGACAACGCAAAATCATCGAGCAGAAACTGATAGCCAAGTTCCGCACTCATGAAGACGGTCTCAATCGGGATCTTGGGTTTATGTCACGATACATGACGTGATCCGGACTCGAGTCGTCGTTAGCTTGTTCACAGATGTGATTCCCAGTAAAAAAGTAAAAATTTTCCCAGTAAAAAAGTAATTTTTTTTTAAAGCTTTTCGTTTTACATACAGACGGCAGCTTTTGACACGTTGGAACCCCTGCGACTACACCTCATTGTCTCAGTTGTATCTTGCTATGTCTTTTGATGTGGTACCTTCCTGGCTGACTTAATTAACTTTATCACACCTCGGCAGATAGTCAGGATGATTTAATTTATTGGTCTGCAATTGTAAAGTACACATGCTTTTTTTTCCATCTATATATGCTCTGGCGATTCTGTATCCAATTTACTTCACCTGAGGAAGGAGCGATAGCTCCGAAAGCTTGTGATTTCAAATAAAACTGTTGGACTATAACCTGGTGTTGTGCGACCTCTCAATTTTAAACAAACACTCCCAGGGCAGGTACAGCATGGGTTAGATACAGAGTAATGCTCGCTCTACATGCTCCCAACAAACACTCCCAGGGCAGGTTCAGGGCTTTGATTATTTAATGGCCATCAATATAAGATAGTCACTAATAAATCCAACAAAGAATTCAGGAGACACATTTTTACCCAGAGAGTGGTGAGAATGTGGAACTCGCTGCCACATGGAGTAGTTCAGGCGAATAACATCAGTGCATTTTAGGGGAAGCTGGATCAGTACATGAGGGAGAAAGGAATAGAAGGATGTGCGATGAAGTAGGGTGGGAGGAGGCTCGTGTGGAGCAGAACCACCGGCATGGACCTGTTTGGCCGAATGGCCTGTTTCTGTGTTTTAAATACTATGTAATGTAATAGATTAAAGTTCCTTCTACACTGCCCCATCAAATACTCCAAGAGCAGGTAGAGCATGGGTTAGATACAGTTTAAATCTACTTCTACACTGCCTCATCAAACATTTCCGCAGCAGGTGCAGCAGCTGTTAGGTATTGGGTAAATCTCCCTCGACACTGTGCCATCAAATTCTCCCAAGGCATGTACAGCACGAGTAAAGCTCCCGCTACCCAATCCCACCAAATACACCCAGGGCAGGTACAGCACAGACCTTCCCTTTTGTTCTTTCCTCCCATCCCCCCTTTCCCTTCCTCTATACATGCTTAAAATCTGTTACATCTGTAACATTTCCAGTTCTGATGAAAGGTCATCGAGCTGAAACATTGACTCTGTTTCTCTCTCCACAGATGCTGCCTGACCTGCTGAGCAATGTTTCCTGGAAGGTTCTTGGCCGCGCGGCGATCTGTAAGATCCTGCACACTTAAATTCACAGTCCGCACAGTGAGCTGGAGCAGGCGGAGGGGCCCAATACCCGAACACCCGGGATGCAAAGTAAAGCTCCGTCTGCACTGTCCCATCAAACATTCCCAGGGCAATAACAGCACGGGTTATATAAAGATTAAAGCTCTCTGCACTGTCCCATCAAACATTCCCAGGGCAATAACAGCACGGGATATATAAAGATTAAAGCTCTCTGCACTGCCCCATCAAACATTCCCAGGGCAATAACAGTTCGGGTTATATAAAGATTAAAGCTCTCTGCACTGCCCCATCAAACATTCCCAGGGCAATAACAGTTCGGGTTATATAAAGATTAAAGCTCTCTGCACTGTCCCATCAAACATTCCCCGGGCAATAACAGCACGGGTTATATAAAGATTAAAGCTCTCTGCAATGTCCCATCAAACACTCCCAGGGCAATAACAGCACGGGTTACATAAAGATTAAAGCTCTCTGCACTGTCCCAATCAAATGGTCCCAGAGCAAGTACAGCCCTGATCCCAACTCCCCGCCAGGGCTGGGGAGAGAAACCGCGCCGCCTTCTTAGCAAGTTTAACCATGTTACTCACTTTCTGATTTGAGCTCCGTTTGGAATTAGACTTTATTTTATTTTTGTTGTTGTATGTTTAACGACAGCATTGAAGGGGGAAATAGAAACTTGGAGCAACTTCTTCTGTCAAAGCTGCAATGAGACTTGAAAGAATTTAAAGATTTTTAATGAACTTTTCACAATAAATGAGTGTTAAAAGCATTTCCCCCCCTAAGTTTTGAATATGATTTTGGAAGAAACAGAAGGAAAAGTCAATTTCCTCCTCATCTAAACAAGTTTCAACCAGGTCTTGAAGTTCAAACGTTTTTAAAGAGGTTCTGAAATGCTTAAAATGTTTTAAAATTGAATTTTCTCAATTTTTGATTGTGAGCGATCAAGTGAAGAGATTAGCTTTACACAAACATGCAACCATGGTGTTGAGGAGGGGGAGGGCAGGGGAGGATTTGTAGGAGTTACATATTACTTTTAAATGAATTAAAAATATACCATTAAGAGATATAGGAAGAGAACGAAACAATGGAAAAACACAAAACCTTTTATTTTGCCTGTCGTTCTGTAGTCCTAAAAAGTCACAGGAATAATGTACATCTAGATTTCCTCTTAAACATTTAGGGAATTGTTAACAGAAACAAGAGATGTGTGATGATGTATAAAAATTGCAGGAAACTATTTTATTTGTTTATTGAGAAAGACACAGAAAATACTTTGATTAAACTGATGACGTACAATTCGATTGAATGTTTGATATGGGAGATTAAAAATTGTGAGTACAATGAGGTTTGTTCCCCGCTTTTAATTGTGAAGTACCTAAAATAATTCAACATTTTTCTTGATAAGAGCAGGGAATAATATTGTGGAGAAAGCTTGAGAGAAAAACACTGTGAGCGAAATTGGTAAATTTTAAATCTTTACATCAACATATGAGTAAACATCTCCCAGTCAGTCTGACTGGTTCTCCTGTCCAGAAAGAAAGACAGATGTTTATTTCTGTTACATCACCGTTTTTCCTGCTTTTTGTTTAGAATTCAGTGACACAAATTGTGTATGTGTTTGTCTGCACTTGTGAATAAGTGCTGCATTTCTGACCTGTTACATGGGTGGTGTGCTGGTTCAAGAAGACCACGTTTATTCATGGTAGTTATTGAAGTTGAAAATACGGATACCCATTTTGTTCAGTGCTTTTTAATACTGCGAATTTAAGAACTACAGCACTTTATATTTGTTGATTGTCTGGTTGCATTGTGATTAATATTCTAATAACTTACGTGGACGTAACATGTGGATGGAATATAATGCTGAGAAATGTGAAGTTATCCACTTTGCTTTTCTATTTTTCCCACTAGATTATTTTTTAAATGGTGAGAGATTGGGAAATGTTGGTATTCAGAGGGACCTGGGTGTCCTTGTACACAAATCACTGAACTTTAACCTGCAGGTACAGCAAGCAATTAGGAAAGCAAATGGTATGTTGGCCGTCATTACAAGAGGATTTGAGTATAAAAGTAATGACGTCTTATTTCAATTATACAGGGCCCTGGTGAGATACAGTGTTGGGCTCCTTACCGAAAGAAGCATATACTTATCAAAGAGGGAGTGCAAGGAAGGTTCACCAGGCTGGTTCCTGGGATGGGGGGATTGTCCTATGAGGAGAGATTGAGTAGACGAAGCCTATATTCTCTAGAGTTTAGAAGAATGAGGTGTGATCTATTTGAAACATACAAAATGCTTACTATGCTTGACTGGTTAGATGCAGGGAGGATGTTTCCCCTGGTCTGGGAGTCTAGAACCAGGGGTCACAGTCTCAGAATAAGGGGTCGGCCTTTTAGGACTGAAATGAGGAGAAATTTCTTCATTCAGAGGGTGGTGAATCCTTGGAATTCTATAGCCCAGAGAGCTGTGGAGACTCAGTCATTGAGTATATTCAAGACACAGATCGATAGATTGTTGAATATTGAGGGAATCAAGGGATATGGGGATAGTGCAGGAAAGTGGAGATGAGGTAGAAGAACAGCCATGATCATATTGAATGGTGGAGCAGGCTCGAAGGGCCAAATGGCCTACTCCTGCTCCAATTTCTTATGTTCTTAAAGCTCCCTCAATACTGTCCGATCAAATAATTCCAGGCAGGCTCACAAAAAGCAAAATACTGTGGATGCTGGAAATCTGAAGTAAAAACAGAAAATGCTGGAAATACTCAGCAGGTCAGGCAGCATTTGTGTAGAGAGAAACAGAGTTAATGTTTCATGTCGTAGACCTTTCATTGGAACAGGCAGGTACCCATGGATTAGATAAAGATTAATGGACCACTCACCTCACTGTAACACTCTGATATACCCCACACCATTCACTTTAACACTCTGATATACCCACACCATTCACTTTAACACTCTGATATACCCCACACCATTCACTTTAACACTCTGATATACCCCACACCATTCACTTTAACACTCTGATATACCCCACACCATTCACTTTAACACTCTGATATACCCCACACCATTCACTTTAACACTCTGATATACCCCACACCATTCACTTTAACACTCTGATATACCCCACACCATTCACTTTAACACTCTGATATACCCCACACCATTCACTTTAACACTCTGATATACCCCACACCATTCACTTTAACACTCTGATATACCCCACACCATTCACTTTAACACTCTGATATACCCCACACCATTCACTTTAACACTCTGATATACCCCACACCATTCACTTTAACACTCTGATATACCCCACACCATTCACTTTAACACTCTGATATACCCCACACCATTCACTTTAACACACTGATATACCCCACACCATTCACTTTAACACTCTGATATACCATACAACCCTCACTGTAACACTCAGTTACTGAACACCCCTCACTGCAACACTAATATACCCCACATCAATCACTATAACAAACTGATATACCCCACAACTCCTCACTGTAACACTGAGATACTGAACACCCCTCACTGCAACACTAATATACCCCACATCAATCACTAATAATCTGATATACTCCACAACCCCTCACTGTAACACTCTGATATAAACCACACCCCTCACTTTAACAATGGTATAGCCCACACTCCTGACTGTAACACTCTCTGATATACTCCACACCCCTCACTGTAACACTCTGATATACCCCACATCCCTCACTGTAACACTCTCTGATATACCCCACACCTCTCACTGTAACACTCTGATATACTCCACACCCCTCACTGTAACACTCTGATATACTCCATACCCCTCACTGTAACACTCTGATATACTCCACACCCCTCACTGTAACACTCTCTGATATACTCCATACCCCTCACTGTAACACTTTGATATACCCAACACCCCTCACTGTAAAACACTCTCTGATATACTCCACACCCCTCACTGTAACACTCTGATATACCCAACACCCCTCACTGTAACACTCTCTGATATACCCAACACCGCTCACTGTAACACTCTGATATACTCCACACCCCTCACTGTAACACACTCTGATATATTCCACACCCCTCACTGTAACACTCTGATATACCCAACACCCCTCACTGTAACACTCTGATACACCCCACACCCCTCACTGTAACACTCTCTGATATACCCAACACCCCTCACTGTAACACTCTGATATACTCCACACCCCTCACTCTAACACACTCTGATATATTCCACACCCCTCACTGTAACACTCTGATATACCCAACACCCCTCACTGTAACACTCTGATATACTCCATACCCCTCGCTGTAACACTCTGATATACCCGACAGCGCTCATTGTAAAACACTCAGATAAACCCACACCCCTGATAGTAACACTCTGTTATACACCACACCTCTAACTGTAACACTCTGATATACCCAACACCGCTCATTGTATTACTCTGATGTACCCCACACCTCTCACTGTAGCACTTTGATGTAAACCCACTCCCCTGACTACTACTCTGATATACCCCACACACCCCTCACTGTAAATATCGATATACCCAACACCCCTCACTGTAACACTCTGATATAAACCCACGCCCCTGACGATAACACTCTGATATACCCCACACATCCTTACAGTAACAAACTGATATACCTCACACACCTCTCCGTACCACTCTGATATACCCCTTACTTTAATCCTCTCTTACATATTCAAAACCTCTCACTGTAACAGACCGATTGTTGACCGATTGCTGACAGACTGTTGTCACTGCCACATTAATCCCCTGGGCTTCAATTTTGGTAATATGTGATATTTATCAAGCACATTTTGTAATGATTGGGAAATTAGGAAAGTGTGACAAGTATCAATCATACAACGATAGAATTGGAGATCCAAGTGGTGTTGACAATTTGTTTAGCGTACTTGACCCCCCGCTCTGATCACAGGTCTCATCTGGTTTCAATCAATGAATTATAAAATCATTGATTTTAATCCTATTTTATTATTTCTATGTATTTGTTCTCAGGCTAGGGGTGGCGCTGTCAAGGCCGGTATCACTTGCCCATCCCTAGTTACCCATGAGAAAATGGTGGGCCTTCATCTTGAGCCGCTGCAGTCCGCGTGGTGATGGTGCTCCCACAATACTGTTGTGGAAGGAATTTCAGCCTTTTGAACCAGTGACGATGAATGAACGGTGATATTTTTGAAGGGTACGGTAGCATAGTGGTTATGTTGCTGCACTAGTAAACCAGATGACTCGACAAATGATCCAGAGACATGTGCTCAAATCCCACCAGCTGCGGGAATTTAAATTTGATTAATTAAACAAATCTGGAATGAAAAGCTTGTGTCAATAATGGTGACCATGAAAGTACCGGATTGTCGTAAAAACCCACCTGGTTCACTTATGGCCTTTCGGGAAGGAAATCTGCCACTCTTACCCGGTCTGGTTGAAATGTGACTCCAGACCCACTTCAATGTGGTTGACTCTTACCTGGCCTCTGAAATGGCCCACAAGACACTCGCTTGTCTCAGGCGGCTCATCACCACCTGCTCAACGGCAATTAGGGATGGGCAGTAAATGCTGGCCTCGTCAGCGAAGCCCACATCCCAAGAATTAGAGATAAAAATGATTTATTAAGTGTCATAATGATTGAAAAAGCGTCATAATGTTTTATTAATGGTCATAATGATTTATAAAGGGTTATAAAAGATCTGTAAAGTGGTGTAATGATTTTAAAGGGTTATAATGACTAATAAAGTCCTGGTGCCGGGCCATCTCCTCCCCGGGCTGGGCTGCTCGGGGTCCTGTGGGCCGTGCCGGGCCAGGCTGTTCCGACTCGCCGTCCGCTCTCACAGTAACCGGGACTACAACTGCTCCCGCCATCCAGACACTCGCCTCTCGCCGCCAGGGAAAGACCCCGAGTGACTGCCGCAATCCTTGTGTGGGGCCCCAGCACCGCCATCTTTGTGCGGGGCCCCAGAGCCGCCATCTTTGTGCGGATCCCCAGAGCCGCAATCGTTGTGCGGGGACCCAGACCCGCCATCTTTGTGCGGGGCCCCAGATCCGCCATCTTTGTGCTGGGCCCCGGATTCGCCATCTTTGTGCTGGGCCCCGGATCCGCCATCTTTATGCTGGGCCCCGGATCCGCCATCTTTGTGCGGGTCCCAGAGCCGCCATCTTTGTGCTGGGCCCCGGATCCGCCATCTTTGTGCGGGGGGGCCACATTATCAGGCCCAGGGAACTGTCAACTCTTGGGCTGCAAAGTCTCCGCTTCTTCTCATCCTTTAATGAATTTTACAATCAGAGTAAAGGGATATGTCCCCACATTCTTCAACTGCTCTCTGAACTTAGTCTGGGTCACGGCGTAAATCCCAGTGTTTGTGCAGCAACTCAGCAGCTGCAGCATGAATCCCAGTTCCATTACATAATGAGGTAGATATACAGAATCATACCCCAAAAAATCCATCCGGCCCCATATAGAAAACACCATAAACACTGCCCATAACAGGATGAAATTGCCGGAGATAACAAGCAGTAAAATGATGGATTTCCTGCGACTCTCCATCTCTGGGTCTCTGGGAATCTCCCCCCTGCTGGGACCCCGGAGTCTCCTGCGGGCTCTGCTGGACACTAAAATGTGTCTGACGGTGACAGCATTGAGCAGCAGAATCACCACAAATGGGACACCCGGGGTGAGAATATAATGAAGGAGCTCGATTGATCCCCAGACCAGTGAGTACATAACATCCATTGTGACATCACAAAACAAGGGGTTGTTCCCAAGCGTATACCAACCTGTCAACATAAAATACCAGGTGATGTTCTTTAAACCGCTCAGCACAGTCACTGTTCCCAGAACCACAGCCGCCGTTTTCTCGGTGCAATATTTAGTTTTCAGCTTCTGGCAACAAATGGCCACAAATCGATCAAAGGTGAAAGTGACGGTGAACCAGACAGAACAGTCTGTGACTGTGAACAGCAGGACGGCGTGGATATTACACACGGGGATGGAGTCCACGAAATCAAACTGTTTCCAATAAAGAATCGGAATGTGCCTCAATATCAGGTCAAGGATAACGACCAGTAGATCCGCCGCTGCCATGGCCACCAGGTAGCGAGTGACACATTTGGAGAGTCCACACTTTCCCCGAGACAGGATCACAATCGTCATTAAGTTAACTGTGAGGAAGGGAAATAAACAGGTTAATTATTCATCAGGCTGGGAGCAAAAGCAACAGTTTGATGGAATTCGGGGTGAAATCTGCAACTCACGAGCGACATTCAATGATATAATCTAATCCTATTACCTGTAGAGCTGAATACAGGGCTTATTGTAAGAATAATCGGGAATACATTGTGGAATCAGTAACTGAAATGGGAATAAATAAAATATGAAAGTAACAGTTGTTTGATCAAGGAGAGATTAAATGATCGATCTACATTTAGCCCAGCAGACAAAAGCACCGCCCGAGGTACCAGGGACACAAAGGACCAGACCCTCTCAGGAAGCCTTCGTGTCCCGGGATCAGTCAGCATTTGGAGCGGTGCAGTTCGCTTCTGTGCCCCTGTGTTCGGGAGGGGGAAATCCCGCTTGGATTCCTGCTCTTGGTCAGAATATCCAATCTATTCAGAACTGAAAATGAATGCAACAGCAAAATACAGAAAATCCAACCTTGGCATGCAATAATTACAGGCAATTGTATATAAAAGTTACGGATGTAATACGACAATGCTAAGATAATAAATACAAGTGCACTGCAGTTTTAAAGATAACTGGGCTATCAGATATAATTTGAAGATTGAGTTTACTGCATTTTTGTTGAAATACACAAATTCTAGCTTATTGAAACGAAGCATTGCCAAGTAACATTGCAAATAATGGACTCTGAATTAAAGTAAATAGTGATGATTGACCAGGTAATGTCCCACTAAATGCATTTATCAGCATCGAAATCAGACAATTTATCCCACAGGTAAAGTGCCGCCGAATGCTGTTGTAAAGTATCTGAACACAAATGGAAGAGATTTATCCTTGTACTTTTTCACTTGTTGTTTCCAACTTGTGCAGAGAATATTAGACGAGAAGATATCAAAGGATTTTCTTATCCTCAGTACTTCAGTTACTATCAGCTGGGATTGTTTATCCTGAATTACAGCAGGAGGCAATAGAGAATCACTCTGGGTCTCACTGACAGATCCACTGTACTGTGACAGACGGGCATGGGATCCAATTGTAAATTCAAAACAATGATCAGAAAGAAATGTATTGAAATCTGGCTGAATGAACGTTTTGTGAGAATGTAAATTATCCTTGAGATCCTACTTTAACCATCAGAAGCAGTGCCAATAATGCAGAACTGGAGAGGCTGAAAAAGGAGACACTGACTGGAACTGAATGATTAGCGGATATTTCAGGCATTTAAAGATGTGGATGTGATCTGCCAGGATTTGTTCCTGTGACTCTGTAAGTAACCATACCGAGCATTAGGTGAAATCAAAAGCAAAATACTGCGGATAATGGAAATCTGAACTGAAAACAGAAAATGATGGAAATACTCAGCGGGTCAGACAGCATCTGTGGAGAGAGAGAGAAACAGAGTTAACGTTTCAGGTCGATGGCCTTTCGCCATTAGGTGAAAAGTCTCCTAAACCAAGACAGCATTCTTCTGACCTGATACAAATGTTCAGTGTCGGTAGCAGACTGAAATTCGTTAAATAAAGAGTAACCTCCAATAAATTTACTTGAGTTGAACATTTGAATCTTGGTAACACGAAATCAGCTTCAGAATCAATAGCTGACAGCAGCGCGGATGGGATGGGGAACGACAGAGAGAGAAACACAGATAATCATGGGGGGAAAAGTCGGTTGGTTCGCACCTCCCCTGAGCACCTTCGGGGGGAGGGGTAACGGGGCGATAGGAGCTTAGCGCCCAAGCGCGGCTATTTTAGCGCCGCTCACGAAATTGATCAGTCATTTTGCACTGGCACGAAACACTGCCGCCACGATCTCCTGCGCCTGCAGATCGTGACATCAGTCGAGCGTGCAATGCCCTGGTAGCGCCCCGGACTGAAAATTGAGTCGCGTGCCCTGCCTCAGCCCCTGCCGCTAGGAACGACACGTAGATGGGGAATGTTTTCAAGTTGGAAGGGGCTGGGGGAGCGCTATTTAAAGGCGGTTGCCTCCTGCCGTTTCTTGTCGGCGAAATTTTTGTTAAATGCAGGTTGAGAGACGTCTGGAGAGATACCACGCTCACCGAAGGAGTTTTGGGTCCTGAGCACCAATTTGGAGGTTTATTTTTATTTCACCTTCCTTCTAACGATATTCAGAAGCTTCGATGGGGGCTGCACTAACTTGGGGAACGACGTCCAGCTTCACCTTCGGAGGCAGCAGAGGCGGAGAGAGAGAGAGTGGCAAACGTGACCAGAGGGTGTGTGACCACAGACAGCTCATACTCGCCGTTAATGCCCGCTATCCTGGCAGCAGCCACAATGCTTTTATTCTGCGCCAGACCGGTGTTGCACACATCTTCCAACCACCGTGTCAACCTAGTGGATGGCTCCTCGGAGACAAGGGTTATCCACTCTGCACCTGGCTGATGACACCGATCCATAACCCCAACACCCCTGTCGAACTGCAATACAATGAGAGCCATTAGCGCCACCAGGAACATGATAGAGCAGGCGTTCGCGTCTTGAAACAACGGTTCCGCTTTCTAGATCACTCATGAAGCCGTGCAATACTCTCCCGAGCGAGTCTCCCTCTTGATTGTTGTATGCTGCATGCTTTATAACATTGCAATCATGAGGACCCAACCATTGCCACCAGGGTTTGGTGCACCACCTGAGGAGGAGGAGCAAGAGGGAGAGGAGGAGGAGGATGAGTAGCAGGAGGATGAAGAGGAGAATCAGCAGCACCAACGTGGGAGGGAGGCGCACAATGTTGCCACTGAAAGGGCCGTCCGTGAACGGCTCATAAGACACCGATTCTAACCCCTTACTGAGAAGATGGCTTCTGTGATGAAGAAGCACATCATTGAAAGCATCCCGCACCACCTATTGCTGGACAAAGCTGCAATGAGTCAAATCAGAAAAGATGTAAAGTAACAATTAAAAAAATGAGTTGTGTTACCAACTCTGTGTCATTTATTCAGGACATTCAAATTGAAACAAACACAACAATTCATGAACTAACAAAACTCGTTCTCACAACATGGATATGAGCGGGAAAACTGTCAACAAATAGTTGAATAGCCATTACTGTTTGCAGCCATGTGTTTGGCAGAGGTGCCTATTATAGTTGAATAGCCATTACTGTGTGCAGCCATGTGTTTGGCAGAGGTGCCTACCATAGTTGAATAGCCATTACTGTGTGCAGACATGTATTTGGCAGAGGTGCCTACCATAGCTGAATAGCCATTACTGTTTGCAGACATGTGTTTGGCAGAGGTGCCTACCATAGTTGAATAGCCATTACTGTGTGCAGCCATGTATTTGGCAGATGTGCCTATCATAGTTGAATAGCCATTACTGTGTGCAGCCATGTGTTTGGCAGATGTGCCTATATTAGTTGAATAGCCATTACTGTGTGCAGCCATGTGTTTGGCAGATATGCCCATCATAGTTGAATAGCCATGACTGTGTGCAGCCATTTATTTGGCAGATGTGCCTATCATAGTTGAATAGCCATTACTGTGTGCAGCCATGTGTTTGGCACAGGTGCCTACCATAGTTGAATAGCCATTACTGGTATGCCCATCATAGTTGAATAGCCATTACTGTGTGCAGCCATGTATTTGGCAGATGTGCCTATCATAGTTGAATAGCCATTACTGTGTGCAGCCATGTGTTTGGCAGAGGTGCCTACCATAGTTGAATAGCCATTACTGTGTGCAGACATGTGTTTGGCAGAGGTGCCTACCATAGTTGAATAGCCATTACTGTGTGCAGCCATGTGTTTGGCAGAGGTGCCTACCATAGTTGAATAGCCATTACTGTGTGCAGCCATGTATTTGGCAGATGTGCCTATCATAGTTCAATAGCCATTACTGTGTGCAGCCATGTGTTTGGCAGATGTGCCTATCTTAGTTGAATAGCCATTACTGTGTGCAGCCATGCGTTTGGCAGATATGCCTATCATAGTTGAATAGCCATTACTGTGTGCAGCCATGTATTTGGCAGATGTGCCTATCATAGTTGAATAGCCATTACTGTGTGCAGACATGTGTTTGGCAGGGGTGCCTACAATAGTTGAATAGCCATTACAGTGTGCAGACATGTGTTTGGCAGAGGTGCCTACCATAGTTGAATAGCCATTACAGTGTGCAGACATGTGTTCGGCAGAGGTGCCTACAATAGTTGAATAGCCATTACTGTGTGCAGATATGTGTTTGGCAGAGGTGCCTACCATAGTTGAATAGCCATTACTGTGTGCAGCCATGTGTTTGGCAGAGGTGCCTACCATAGTTGAATAGCCATTACTGTTTGCAGCCATGTGTTTGGCAGAGGTGCCTACCATAGTTGAATAGCCATTACTATGTGCAGACATGTGTTTGGCAGAGGTGCCTACCATAGTTGAATAGCCATTACTGTGTGCAGCCATGTGTTTGGCAGAGGTGCCTACCATAGTTGAATAGCCATTACTGTGTGCAGCCATGCGTTTGGCAGAGGTGCCTACCATAGTTGAATAGCCATTACTGTGTGCAGCCATGTGTTTGGCAGAGGTGCCTACCATAGTTGAATAGCCATTACTGTGTGCAGACATGTGTTTGGCAGAGGTGCCTACCATAGTTGAATAGCCATTACTGTGTGCAGCCATATATTTGGCAGATGTGCCTATCATAGTTGAATAGCCATTACTGTGTGCAGCCATGTGTTTGGCAGATGTGCCTATATTAGTTGAATAGCCATTACTGTGTGCAGCCATGTGTTTGGCAGATATGCCCATCATAGTTGAATAGCCATTACTGTGTGCAGCCATGTATTTGGCAGATGTGCCTATCATAGTTGAATAGATATTACTGTGTGCAGCCATGTGTTTGGCAGAGGTGCCTACCATAGTTGAATAGCCATTATTGTGTGCAGCCATGTGTTTGGCAGAGGTGCCTACCATAGTTGAATAGCCATTACTGTGTGCAGAAATGTGTTTGGCAGAGGTGCCTACCATAGTTGAATAGCCGTTACTGTGTGCAGCCATGTGTTTGGCAGAGGAGCCTACCATAGTTGAAAGGCCATTACTGTGTGCAGCCATGTGTTTGGCAGAGATGCCTACCATAGTTGAATAGCCATTACTGTGTGCAGACATGTGTTTGGCAGAGGTGCCTACCATAGTTGAATAGCCATTACTGTGTGCAGCCATGTGTTTGGCAGAGGTGCCTACCATAGTTGAATAGCCATTACTGTGTGCAGACATGTGTTTGGCAGAGGTGCCTACCATAGCTGAATAGCCATTACTGTGTGCAGCCATGTGTTTGGCAGAGGTGCCTACCATAGTTGAATAGCCATTACTGTGTGCAGCCATGTGTTTGGCAGAGGTGCCTACCATAGTTGAATAGCCATTACTGTGTGCAGACATGTGCTTGGCAGAGGTGCCTACCATAGTTGAATAGCCATTACTGTGTGCAGCCATGTGTTTGGCAGAGGTGCCTACCATAGTTGAATAGCCATTACTGTGTGCAGCCATGTGTTTGGCAGAGGTGCCTATCATAGTTGAATAGCCATTACTGTGTGCAGACATGTGTTTGGCAGAGGTGCCTACCATAGTTAAATAGCCATTACTGTGTGCAGCCATGTGTTTGGCAGAGATGCCTACCATAGTTGAATAGCCATTACTGTGTGCAGATATGTGTTTGGCAGATGTGCCTATCATAGTTGAATAGCCATTAATGTGTGCAAGGTGTGGGATGTGGATGTGTGTTTTATGAAATGGCCATAGGTTTGAATGAGTGTTGGGCATTTGGGTTTGTAAAGTCTCTGGGCAAAGAGTGAAGTTGAGATGGAGGGACGTAGAGGTTTGGAAAAGCAGGTACTCACCCTGACCACCCGAGTGAGCTCGTTGAACTTCTTCTGACATTGGGTGTGGGTCCTGGGCACCAGGCCCCTCAGGGAGATGTGCTGAGCCACCTCCCTCCACACCCTTCTAACCTCCCGGGGCAATGGCCTCCTGCACCTCACAGGGAACAACACTGCCCATCGCCGTTCCACAGCGCCAACCAGAGCCACAAAAGCCTCGTTGCTCAAGCCCCTAGCTCTTTCTCTGGGCCTCTCCATTATTTTGAATTAATAACTGGACATAGATCCTTATTAGGAACGCCGACAGCAGTGAGGAGGGGATAGTACATATTTTGTCTATCATAACATATTCCTAATATCCTAAGCACTTCACCCCAATCTATGCCTTCCCTTCTGTGAGTGTCTGGTGGTCTTTGTGCTGGGGGCAGCGCGCTGACTGTGTGAGGTGACACAGTGAAGGGAGCTCTTTATTTAGAGCAGAGGGAAATCCCCGAGTGACATCATTAGGCCTCACTGTAACTGGCATTAATTACAGTCATTGAACAAACAGACTCATTGAACCATTGTCACCACAACACTTTACTCAACTACCTCCTCTTTCACTATGACTTTGGCAGCAGCTTCTTTCTTGCTAAAGACAGATGCAAAGTATTCATTTACTATTTCAGCCATGCCCTCTGCCTCCATTCGTATGTCTCCTTTTTGGCCCTTAATCGGCCGCACCCCTCCTCTTACTGCCCGTTTAGTATTTATATGCCAAAAGAAGACTTTTGGATTCCATTTTATGTTAGCTGCCAATCTATTCTAATACTCTCTCTTTGCCCCTCTTATTTCCTTTTTCACTTCCTCCCTGAACTTTCTGTATTCAGCCTGGTTCTCACTTGTATTCTGAACTTGACATCTGTCATACGTCCCATTTCTCTGCTTCCTCTTACTCTCTATCTTCCACTATCTCTTTCGTCATCCAGGGAGCTCTGGCTTTGGTTGCCCTACCTTTCCCCCTCGTGGGAATGTACCTCGATTGTACCTGAATCATCTCTTCTTTAAAGACAGCCCATTGTTCAATGACAGTTTTGCCTGCCAATCTTTGATTCCTTTTACCCAAGCCAGCTCGGTTCTCAACCCACTGAAATTGGCCCTCCCCCAATTAAGTATTTTTACTCTAGATTGCTCCTCGTCCTTTTCCATAGCTAATATAAACCTCATGATACTACGATCACCGTTCCCTGAATGCTCCCTTACTGAAATCTTCTCCACTTCACCTACCTCATTCCCCAGAACCAGATCCAGCAATGCCTCCTTCCTCTTTGGGCCAGAAATGCCCCAATCAAGAAAGTTCTGTTGAACTCACTAAGGAAATTCTTTCCCCTCTCTTCCCTTTATACGATTACTATCTCAGTCTATATTAGGATAACTGAAGTCCCCCATTATTAGCACTCTATATTTCTTCCACCTCTCTGCAATTTCCCTGCAAAATTGCTCCTCTATTTCCTTCCCACTAGTTGGTGGCCTATAGAAGCGTTTTACAGCCAATGATTCTGCCATTCCCATTTGCAACATTTAACCTCTGCTGCCTTCCACCCGATCACAGACCATCTCTTTTGTTCATTCCTCCCCCCCCCCCCCCGCCTTTCCCTGCCCCTACACCTGCTTACAATCTGTTACATCTCTAACTTTTTCCAGTTCTGCCGAAGGGTCACAGACCGGAAACGTTAACTCGGTTTCTCTCTCCACGGATGCTGCCTGACCTGCTGAGTGTTTCCAGCATTTTTTGTTGTTATTTCAGATTTCCAGCATCCGCAGTATTTTGCTATTGTAATGTTTAAGATAAAAGAGAAAGAAAGACTTTCACGACCACCGGACGTCTCGAAGCGTTTTACAGCCAATGCATACTTTTGGAGTGTAGTCACTGTTGTCAGGTGAGAAACTCGGCAGCCAATTTGCGCACAGCAAGCTCCCACAAACAGCAATGTGATAATGACCAGATTAATAGTTTTTGTTATGTTGATTGAGCGATAATTATTGGCCAGGACACCAGGGATAACTTCACTACTCTTCATCGAACTAGTGCAATGGGATCTTTTACGTCCACCTGAGAGAGCAGTTCAACATCTCATCCGAAAGACGGCACCTCCAACACTGCAGCACTCCCTCAGTACTGCACGGGAGTGTCAGCCTAGATTTATGGGCTCAAGTCCCTGGAGCTTGGAACCCACAACCTCTGACTGAGAGGCGAGTGTGCTACCTACTGAGCCACAGCTGACACTGTCAGATGGGTTTACAGAGCATGTGTGTAAACGCACGAAGCGTGGTCAATAAGGTGGGTGAGCTGCAGGCGCAAATAGCCACATAGGAAAATGATGTCGTGACGATAACAGAGACCTGGCTCAAAAAGGGCAGGATTGGGTACTAAATATTCCCAGGTATAAGATGTTCGGGAAAGATAGGGAAGGAAAGAAAGGAGGTGGATTAGCAGTATTGATTAAGGAGAATATTAGTGCTGGAGAAAGAGGATGTCTTCGAGGGGTCAAGGACAGAATCTGTTTGGTTAGAGTTAAGAAACAATAGAGGTACCATTACACTGCTCCCACCTCAATCCAGGAATGTGATTCCCAGGGCTGCCTAGATTACACTGCTCCCGCCTCAATCCAGGAATGTGATTCCCAGGGCTGCCTAGATTACACTGCTCCCGCCTCAATCCAGGAATTAATTCCCAGGACAGCCTAGATTACACTGCTCCCTCCTCAATCCAGGAAATTAATTCCCAGGACAGCCTAGATTACACTGCTCCCGCCTCAATCCAGGAATTTCATTCCCAGTGCTGCCCAGATTACACTGCTCCCGCCTCAATCCAGGAATGTGATTCCCAGGGCTGCCTAGATTACACTGCTCCCACCTCAATCCAGGAATGTGATTCCTAGGGCTGCCCAGATTACACTGCTCCCACCTCAATCCAGGAATTTCATTCCCAGGGCTGCCTAGATTACACTGCTCCCACCTCAATCCAGGAATGTGATTCCTAGGGCTGCCTAGATTACATTGCTCCCACCTCAATCCAGGAATTTCATTCCCAGGGCTGCCTACATTACACTGCTCCCAACTCAATCGAGGAATTTCATTCCCAGGCACAGCCTAGATTACACTGCTCCCACCTCAATCCAGGAATTTCATTCCCAGGGCTGCCTAGATTACACTGCTCCCACCTCAATCCAGGAATTTCATTCCCAGGGCTGCCTAGTTTACAGTGCTCCCACCTCAGTCCAGGAATTTCATTCCTAGTGCTGCCTAGATTACACTGCTCCCACCTTAGTCCAGGAATTTAATTCCCAGGGCTGCCTATATTACACTGCTCCCACCTCAATCCAGGAATTTCATTCCCAGGGCTGCCTAGATTACACTGCTCCCACCTCAGTCCAGGAATTTCATTCCTAGTGCTGCCTAGATTACACTGCTCCCACCTTAGTCCAGGAATTTAATTCCCAGGGCTGCCTATATTACACTGCTCCCACCTCAATCCAGGAATTTCATTATCAGGCACAGCCTAGATTACACTGCTCCCACCTCAATCCAGGAATTTCATTCCCAGGGCTGCCTAGATTACACTGCTCCCACCTCAGTCTAGGAATTTCATTCCCAGGCACAGCCTAGATTACACTGCTCCTACCTCAATCCAGGAATTTCATTCCCAGGACTGCGTAGATTACACTGCACCCACCTCAGTCCAGGAATTTCATTCCCAGGCACAGCCTAGATTACACTGCTCCCGCCTCAATGCAGGAATTTCATTCCCAGGCACAGCCTAGATTACACTGCTCCCACCTCAGTCCAGGAATTTCATTCCCAGGGCTGCCTAGATTACGCTGCTCCCACCTCAGTCCAGGAATTTCATTCCCAGGGCCACCTAGTTTACACTGCTCCCACCTCAGTCCAGGAATTTCATTCTCACTTCATTTCTCTTTTGCCTGAAAATAGAACAAGAAGAAGAAGAAGAAGAGTTACCTTACCCAGACAAAGATGTCATCCTGTTTGACCGAGGGGAAGAATAATTAAAAAGAGCAAAGGATTAAAACGAAGGGATCAAAGGGAAACACTTAAAATATTAACCAATGAGATAAATACGCTGTAAGCACCTCAATACTCCAGGAAACTCTCTGGAATCATGAAATTCTCGCATAATCATACTCACAGAACCATACCTGTCAGTCAACATTCTCAAACCCTCCATCACATGGTTGAATTCCATATTCAATTAGAGGGTGAGAAGGTTGGATCTCAAACAAGCGTGCTAAGCTTGAATAAAGGTGATTATGAAGGTATGCGAGCGGAATTGAGTAAAGTGGATTGGGAAAATAGATTAAAGGGTAAGACGACACATGATCAGTGGTGTACATTCAAGGAGTTATTTTACAACTTCCAAAAAATATATATTCCACTGAAAAGAAAAGGGTGTAAAAGAAAGGACAGTCATCCGTGGCTAAGTAAAGAAATTAAGGATAGTATTCGACTAAAAACAAGGGCATATAAGGTAGCGAAATCTAGTGGGAGGACAGAGGATTGGGAAAACTTTAAAAGGCAGCAAAAAATAACAAAACGATTGATTAAGAAGGGGAAGATAGATTATGAAAGTAAATTAGCAAAAAATATAAAAACAGATAGTAAGAGTTTTTATAGTTATATAAAAAGAAAAAGGGTGGCTAAAGTAAATGTTGGTCCCTTAGAGGATGAGACCAGGAAATTAATGGTGGGAAATATGGAGATGGCAAAAACACTGAATGAATATTTTGTATCAGTCTTTACAGTAGAGGACACTAAGAATATCCCAACACTGGACAAACAGGGGGCTATAGGGGGAGAGGAGCTAAACACGATCAAAATCACTAAGGAAGTGGTACTCGGTAAAATAATGGGACTCAAGGCGGATAAATCACCTGGACCTGATGGCTTACATCCTAGAGTCTTGAAGGAAGTGGCGGTAGGGATTGTAGATGCATTGGTAATAATTTTTCAAAACTCCCTGGATTCCGCTAAGGTCCCGGCAGACTGGAAAACTGCTAATATAACACCCTTATTTAAAAAGGGCAGTAGACAGAAGGCTGGTAACTATAGACCGGTTAGCCTAACATCTGTGGTAGGTAAAATGTTGGTGTCCATTATTAAGGAAACAGTAACAGGACATTTGGATAATCATAATTTAATAGGACAAAGTCAGCATGGTTTTACGAAGGGGAAGTCATGTTTGACAAATTTGCTGGAGTTCTTTGAGGAAGTAACATATAGAGTGGATAAAGGGGAACCAGTGGACGTAGTGTATTTAGACTTCCAAAAGGCATTTGACAAGGTGCCACACAAAAGATTATTGCTTAAGGTAAAAAATCACGGGATTGGGGGTAATATTCTGGCATGGATAGAGGATTACTATCTAACAGAACGCAAAGAGTTGGGATAAATGGTTCATTCTCAGACTGGCAATCAGTAACTAGTGGTGTTCCACAGGGGTCAGTGCTGGGTCCCCAACTCTTTACAATCTATATTAACGATTTGGAGGAAGGGACCAAGTGTAACATATCAAAATTTGCAGATAATACTAAGATGGGAGGGAAAGTAGTGAGTGAGGAGGACATAAAAAACCTGCAAGGGGACATAGACAGGCTAAATAAGTTGGCAGAGCTTTGGCAGATGGAATACAACAATGGAAAGTGTGAGGTGATGCACTTTGGCAGGAAAAATCCTAGAGCAATTTATTATCTTAATGGCAAGAAACTGGAGAGTACTGAAGTGCAAAGGGATCTGGGGGTCCTGGTGCACGAAACTCAAAAGGTTAGTATGCAGGTGCAGCAAGTGATTAAGAAGGCAAATGGAATGTTGGCTTTCATTGCTAGGGGGATAGAATATAAAAATAGGGAGGTATTGCTTCAGTTGTACAAGGTATTGGTGAGACCGCACCTGGAATACTGCATACAGTTTTGGTGTCCTTACTTAAGGAAAGACATCCTTGCTCTCGAGGCAGTGCAAAAAAGGTTCACTCGGTTAATCCCGGGGATGAGGGGGTGGTCATATGAGGAGAGGTTGGGTAGATTGGGACTGTACTCATTGGAGTTCAGAAGAATGAGAGGCGATCTTATTGAAACATATAAGATTGTGAAGGGGTTGGATCGGGTGGATGCGGGGAGGATGTTCCCGATGACGGGTGAGACTAGAACTAGGGGACATAGTCTTAGAATAAGGGGCTGCTCTTTCAAAACTGAGATGAGGAGGAACTACTTCACTCAGAGGGTGGTAGGTCCATGGAATATGCTGCCACAAAAAGCTGTAGAAGCTACATCATTAAATAAATTTAAAACAGAAATAGACCGTTTCCTAGAAGTAAAGGGCATTAAGGGTTACGGGGAGCGGGCAGGAATTTGGACATGAGTCTAGGTTCGGATCGGTCATGGCCCTGTGGGTAGTGGAGCGGGCCCAGGGACTGTGTAGCCTGATTCTGCTCCTATTTTGTGTGTGCAATTCTGTTAGATGCAGGAGATGGTTCTGTGATAGATAGTAGATTGGCGGTTAGGATCAGATCAGCCATGATCTTATTGAATGGCGGAGCAGGCTCGAGGGGCCGATTGGCCTACTCCTGCTCCTATTTCTTATGTTCTTATGTTCTTATTCCAATCTACTGTTCTCAGATTCCGACTCCCTCTCTGTGGAGCAGCGCGCTGATCCCTGTCAGTGCCGGAGGCGATGCTCTCACTGACACAATGGGGATAACACATTGAAAGGAGTCCCTTATTAATAGAAGAGGGAAACCCTGCACTGATACAATTAGAGTCCATGGAGAGTGATATTAATTACAGTCACTGAACAAACAGCTTCAGTTAACCCGTGGAGACTGACATTAATTACAGTCACTGAACAAACAGCTTCAGTTAACCCCTTTCAATCCAACACTTTTTGTTCCACAGTAAAGTGGAACATTTACCCGGTCCGGATGGGATGTATGAGGATTGCTGAGGGAAGGAATGGTGAAAATAGCGCAGGCTCTGTCCAGAATCTTTCAATCCTCCTTGGATATGGAAGTGGTGCCAGAGCATTGGAGGGTTTAAAATGTTACACCCTGTTTAAAAAAGGAGAGAGGGATAAACCTTGTAACTATAGGCCAGTCAGCCCAAAGGCAATGGTGGGTAAAATTTTAGAGGCCGTATTCCCGGAGAAAATTATCTGTCTTTGGAACAAACATGGATTAATAAATGACAACCAGCACAGATATGTTAACAGCAAAGTGTGTCTGACAAACCTGATTGAGTTCTGTGATGAAGTAACGGAGAGGGTTGATGAGGGTAGTGCGGTTGATGTTGTGTATATGGACTTTAAAAATTCATTTGATGAAGTGTAATTGAATAGACTTGTTTGGACCAAAGGGACAGTGGTAGTGGGGATCTGACATTGGATAAGGGACAGAAAAGAGTATCGTGGTGAACGGTTGTTATTCAGACTGGAGGAAAGTGTAGTGGTGACCCCCAGGGGTCGCTATTCGGACACAGCTCTTTTTGATATATATTAATGATATAAACCTATATATAAAGGGCATAATTTGAACGTTTGCAGATGGCACGAAAATCGGAAATGTAGTAAACACTGAGCGGGATAGTAGACGGCTTCAGGAGGGCATAGACAGACTGGTGAAATGAGCAAAGTGATGAAAGGTGTCGTCGACAGTGCTATTAAGCGGCACTTACTCACCAATAACCTGCTCACCGATGCTCACTTTGAGTTCCGCCAGGACCACTTGGCTGCAGACCTCACTACAGCCTTGGTCCGAACATGGACAAAAGAGTTGAATTCCAGAGGTGAGTTGAGAGTGACTGCCCTTGACATCAAGACAGCATTGGATTAAGTGTTGCATCAAGGATCCCTAGTAAAATTGAAGTCAATGGGAAGCAGGGGGAAAACTCTCCACTGGCTGGAGTCATACCTACCACAAAGGAAGATGATTGTGCTTTTTTGGATGTCAATCATCACAGCCCCAGGACATCGCTGCAGGAGTTCCTCAGGGCAATGTCCTCGGCCCAAACATCTTCAGCTACTTCATCAATGACCTTTGCTCCATCATATTGTCAGAAGTGGGGATGTTCGCTGATGTTTGCTCAGTGTTCAGTTCTATTCGCAACTCCGCAGATAATGAATTAGTCCATGCCCGCATGCAGCAAGACCTGGACGAAGTTCAGGCTTGGGCTGATAAGTGACAAGTAATAGTCACACCAAACAAGTGCCAGGCAATGACTATCTCCAACAAGAGCCACATTCCCTTGACATTCAATGGGATTGCCATCGCCAAATCAACCTCCATCAATATCCTTGGGTTACCATTGACCGGAACCTTAACTGGAACAGCCACATAAATACTGTGGCTAAAAGAGCAGGTCAAGGCTGGGTATTCTGCAGCGAGTGTGTCACCTCCTGTCTCCCCAAAGCCTTTCCACAATCTACAATGCACAAGTCAGTAGTGAGATGGAATACTCTCTACTTGTCCAGGTTAGTGCAGCTCCAACAACACTTAAGAAGCTCGACATCATCTAGGACAAAGCAGCCCACTTGATTGGTACCCCATCCAGCACCTTAAACATTCACTCCATCCAACCGGCGTACCGTGGCTGCAATGTGTACCATCTACAAGATGCACTGCAGTAACTTGCCAACGTTTCTTCAGCAGCACCTCCCAAACCCCCAGCCTCTAACACCTAGAAGGACAAGGGCAGCAGGAGCATGTGAACACCACCACCTGTAATTTCCCCTCCAAGTCACATACCATTGTGACTTCGAAGTATATCGCCTTTCCTTCAGTGTCGCTGGGTCAAAATCCTACAACTCCCTCCGTAAAAGCACGGTGGGAGCAACTTCACCTCACGGACTGCAGCGGTACAAGAAGGCTGCTCACCACCTCCTTCTCAAGGTCAATTAGGGATGGGCAATAAATGCTGGCCGTGCCAGCGATGGCCACATCCCATGAATTAATAAAAAAGAAAAACAAGATTGATAGCAAATGAAATTTCCTAAATGCCATAGATTCTATAACGGCTCCCGCGGATTGGAATGTAGCCAATGTAACCCCACTATATAAGGAAGGTGGGAGAGAGAAAACCGGGAACTACAGACCAGTTATCCTAATATCAGTAGTAGGGAAAATGCTGGAATCTATTATTAAGAACGTGGTAACAGGGCACTTACAAAATTATTATAGGATTGGGCAGAGTCATCACGGATTTATGAAAGGGAAATTGTGTTTGACGAACCTGTTAGAGTTTTTTGAGATTGTAACTAGCAGAATAGATAAGGGGGAGCCAGCAGATTTGGTGGATTTGGTATTCAGAAGGCATTCGATAAGGTCATTAAACAAAATTTGGGCTCATGGGATTGGGGGTAATATACTAGCATGGGTTGAGGATTGGTTAACGGACGGAAAACAGAGAGTAGCAATAAACGGGTCATTTTCGGGTTGGCAGGCTGTAACTAGTGGGGTACCACAAGGATCAGTGCTTGGGCCTCAGCTATTCACAGTCTATATCATTGAATTGGATCAGGGGACCAAATGTAATATATCCAAGTTTGCTGATGATACAAAGTTGGGTGGGAATGTAAGTTGTGAGGAAGATGCAAGGAGGCATCAAGGAGATATAGACAGGCTAACTGATTGGGCAAGAACATGTCAAATGGAATATAATGAGGAGAAATGTGAAGTTAGGAAAAATAGTAAGGCAGGGTTTTTTTATTTAAATGTTGAGAGATTGGGAAATGTTGGTGTTCAGAGGGACCTGGGTTTCCTTGTACATGAATCACTGAAAGTTAACATGCAGGTACAGCAAGAAATTAGGTAAGCAAATGGTATGTTGGCCTTTATTACAAAAGGATTTGAGTACAAGAGTAAAGACGTCTTACTGCAATTATATAGGTCCCTGGTGAGACTAAACCTGTACTATTGTGTAGTTTTGGTCTCCTTACCTAAGGAAGGATATACTTGCCATAGAGGGAATGCAACGAAGGTTCACCAGACTGGTTCCTGGAATGGGGGTATTGTCACAGAATCACAGAATCCCCACAATGCAGATAGAGGCCATTTCGGCCCCTCGAGCCTGCACCGACACATATCCCACCCTATCCCCGTAACCCCACATATTTAATCCCCCTAACACTAAGGGTCAATTTATCACAGCCAAATCAACCTAACCCGCACATCTTTGGTCTGTGGGAGGAAACCGGAGCACGCGGAGGAAACCCACGCAGACACGGGGAGAATGTACAAACTCCACACAGACAGTCACCCGAGGCCAGATTCGAACCCGGGTCCCTGGCGCTGTGAGGCAACAGTGCTAACCACTATGCCACCATGTTGCCCTATGAGGACAGATTGAGTAGACTAGGCCTATATTCTCTAGAGTTTAGAAGAATGAGAGGTGATCTCATTGAAACATGCAAAACTCTGCCAGGGTTTGACAGGGTAGATGCAGGGAGTATGTTTCCCCTGGCTGGGGAGTCTAGAACCAGGGGTCAGTCTCAGAATAAGGGGTCGGCCAGTTACATCTGAGATGAGGAGAAATTTCTTCACTCAGAGGGTGGGCAATCTTTGGAATTCTCTACCCCAGAGGGCTGGGGAGGCTCAGTCGTTCAGTATATTCAAAACAGAGATCGATAGATTTTTGGATATTAAGGAAATCAAGGGATATGGGGATAGTGCAGGAAAGTGGAGTTGGGGTAACATTTCAGCCAGGATCATATTGAATGGAGGAGCAGGCTCGATGGGCCGAATGGCCTACTCCTGCTCCTATTTCTATGTTCCTATGTTGTAACTCTCACTATCTATCCCTGTCTTTCTCTTCCCTCTGTATCTCTCTGCCATTCTCGACCTCTCTGTCTGTCTGTCTCTCTCTCTGTGGCTCTCCCCCTCTCTGTCTGTCTCTCTAGTTTCTATCTCTAGATCTGCCAATCTCTTTGTTTCTCTTTCTCTCTCTTTGTCTCTATCTGCCTCTTTCTATCTTTGCCCGCTCAATCTCCCTCTCAGTGTATCCCGGATTTTAATCGCTCCACCATTGGTGGCCGTGCCTTCAGATGCCTGGGCCCTAAGTTCTGGAATTCAGTCTGTAAAGCTCTCTCCCTCTCTCAAGACGCTCCTGAAAACCTATCTCTTTGACCAAGCTTTTGGCTATCTGCCCTAATATCTCCATATGTGGCTCGATGTCAAATGTTGTTTGATGCACTCCTGTGAAGCGTCTTGTGACATTTTACGACGTTAAAGGAGCTATATAAATACAAGTTGTTGTTGTTGCTTATGTCCAATTTAAGAATTAACAGCAAACTTTACTCCCCTGTTTATTGTTATCATGCCCAAGATAAAAATTAACTGTAAATTTATTCCCGTGTATTTTGATCAAGCCCAATATAACAATTGAATTCAATAGTTTTATCCTGTGTATTATCAAGCGCGATTTCACAATTTAAAAATTAACTAATTTTATTAGACAGTTTAATAATTAGTCAATTGATCAATTAGCTATCTTTATTCCTCCGATTAATAGTTATTTTTTTACCAAATTTAACAAATGTAGCTTTGTACCCTGCGCACTCGTTACAAGCCAAATTTAACAATTAACTAATTTTACCTGCCTGTGTGCTTTTTATATTCAATTCGACAATTAACTAACTTTATTCCCCTGTGTATTAGTTATCACGCCCAATTTAACAATTAACTAACAGTTTTACCCTGTGTATTGGTTATCATACACAATTTAACAATTAACTGTGACAGTTTTACCCTGTGTATTGGTTATCATACCCAATTTAACAATTACCTGTGACAGTTTTACCCTGTGTATTGGTTATCATACCCAATTTAACAATTACCTGTGACAGTTTTATCCTGTGTATTGGTTATCATACCCAATTTAACAATTAACTGTAACAGTTTTACCATGTGTATTCGTTATCATACCCAATTTAACAATTACCTGTGACAGTTTTATGCTGTGTATTGGTTATCATACCCAATTTACCAATTAACTATGACAGTTTTACCCTGTGTATTGGTTATCATACACAATTTAACAATTAACTATGACAGTTTTACCCTGTGTATTGGTTATCAAAGATACACAAAGCCAACACACCCGGACGTCCTATCGTATCAGGCAATGGAACCCTGTGTGAGAACCTCTCTGGATACGTCGAGGGCATTCTGAAACCCATCGTACAGGGAACCCCCAGCTTCTGTCGCGACACTACAGACTTCTTACAGAAACTCAGCACCCACGGACCAGTTGAACCAGGAACACTCCTTGCCACGATGGACGTATCGGCACTCTACACCAGTATCCCCCACGATGACGGCATCGCTGCAACAGCCTCAGTACTCAACATCAACAACAGCTAATCTCCAGACGCCATCCTACAACTCATCCGCTTCATCCTTGACCACAATGTCTTCACCTTCGACAACCATTTTTTTACCCAAACACACGGAACAGCCATGGGGACCAAATTCGCACCCCAATACGCCAACATCTTCATGCACAAGTTCGAGCAAGACTTCTTCGCTGCACAGGACCTCCAGCCAACGCTGTACACCAGATACATCGACGACATTTTCTTCCTTTGGACCCATGGCGAAGGATCACTGAAAAGACTACACGATAACATAAACAAGTTCCATCCCACCATCAAACTCACCATGGACTACTCCTCAGAATCGGTCTCATTCCTGGACACACGAATCTCCATCAAAGACGGACACCTCAGCACTTCACTCTACCGCAAGCCCACGGACAACCTCACGATGCTCCACTTCTCCAGCTTCCACCCTAACCATGTTAAAGAAGCCATCCCCTATGGACAAGCCCTGCGAATACACAGGATCTGCTCAGACGAGGAGGAACGCGATGGACACCTACGGACGCTGAAAAACGCCCTCGTAAGAACGGGATATGACGCTCGACTCATCGATCGACAGTTCCGACGGGCCACAGCGAAAAATCGCATAGACCTCCTCAGAAGGCAAACACGGGACACAACCAACAGGGTACCCTACGTCGTCCAGTACTTCCCCGGAGCGGAGAAACTACGCCATGTTCTTCGCAGCCTTCAACATGTCATCGATGACGACAAACACCTCGCTAAGGCCATCCCCACGCCTCCACTACTTGCCTTCAAACAGCCGCCTAACCTCAGAAGTACCATCGTTCGCAGCAAATTACCCAGCTTTCAGGATAACAGCGACCACGACACCACACAACCCTGCCATGGCAAACTCTGCAAGACATGCCAGATCATCAACACAGATACCACCATCACACGTGAGGACACTACCCACCAGGTACATGGTACATACTCAAGTGACTCGGCCAACGTTGTCTACCTCATACGTTGCAGGAAAGAATGCACCGCGGCATGGTACATCGGCGAGACCATGCAGACACTGAGACAACGTATGAACGAGCACCGCGCAACAATCGCCAGGCAGGATTGTTACCTCCCAGTCGGGGAACACTTCAGCAGTCAAGGACATTCAGCCTCGGATCTGCGGGTAAGCGTTCTCCAAGGCAACCTTAGAAACACACGACAACGCAAAATCATCGAGCAGAAACTGATAGCCAAGTTCCGCACTCATGAAGACGGTCTCAACCGGGATCTCGGGTTTATGTCACGATACATGACGTGATCCGGACTCGAGTCGTCGTTGGCTTGTTCACAGATGTGATTCCCAGTAAAAAAAGTAAAAATTTTCCCAGTAAAAAAGTAAAAATTTTAAAGCTTTTCGTTTTACATACAGACGGCAGCTTTTGACACGTTAGAACCCCTGCGACTACACCTCATTGTCTCAGTTGTATCTTGCTATGTCTTTGATGTGGTACCTTCCTGGCTGACTTAATTAACTTTATCACACCTCGGCAGATAGTCAGGATGATTTAATTTAGTGGTCTGCAATTGTAAGGTACACATGCTTTGTTCTCTATCTATATATGCTTTGGCGATTCTGTATCTAATTTACTTCACCTGAGGAAGGAGCAATCGATAGCTCCGAAAGCTTGTGATTTCAAATAAAACTGTTGGACTATAACCTGGTGTTGTGCGACCTCTCAATTTTGTCCACCCCAGTCCAACACCGGCATCTCCGCATATTGGTTATCATACCCAATTTAACAATTACATGTGACAGCTTCACCCTGTGTATTGACTATCATACCCAATTTAACAATTAACTGTAACTTTATGCGCTAGTGTATTATTTATCATATCAAATTTAAATAACTGTAGCTATTGTTTCCCCTCAGTTGCTTAATATGTCCAGTTTTACAATTAACTGCAATGCTCTGAATACAATAATAAACAGGAGCAGGAGTAGGCCACACGGCCTCTCGAGCCTGCTCTGCAACCTGTGTATTAGTTTTCATATCCAATTTATCAATCAACTGTACCTTTGTTCCTCGGTGTATTGGTTACCACTTCCGATTTAAAACCATCTCTAGTTCTATCCCCTTCTGTGTTGGTTGTCATTTTCAAGTTAACAATTAACGGTGAATTTATTCCCATGTGTCTTGATGATCAAGTCCAATTTACCAATTAACTGGATCTTTATTCCACTATGTGTTACTTATCATGGGGAGCCAGCATATATTGGTTAATGGCAAATCATGTTTGACGAACTTGATTGAGTTTTTTGATGAGGTAACAGAAAGGATGGATGAGGGCTGTGCAGTGGGTGTTGTGTATCCGGACGGACAAAAGGTGTTTGATCAATTTACACATATTAGGCAAGTTAACAAAATTGATGCCCATGGGATATAAAGGGCAGTAGCAGCATGGATAGAAATTTGGCTAAGGGACAGGAAACTTGGAATTGTGGTGAATGGCTGTTTTCAGGCTGGTGGGAGGTAAATCGTGGAGTTCCACAAGGTTCAGTACTGGGGGCTGGAGGGAGGTATAGAGCGGAGTTCCCCTGGTTCAGTACTGGTGGCTGGAGGAGTGTATACAGTGGAGTTCCCCAGGGTTCAGTACTGGGGGCTGGAGGGAGGTATAGAGTGGAGTTCCCCTGGTTCAGTACTGGTGGCTGCAGGGAGGAAAACAGTGGAGTTCCCCAGGGTTCAGTACTGGGGGCTGGAGGGAGGTATACAGTGGAGTTCCCCAGGGTTCAGTACTGGGGCTGGAGGGAGGTATACAGTGGAGTTCCCCAGGGTTCAGTACTGGGGCTGGAGGGAGGTATACAGTGGAGTTCCCCAGGGTTCAGTACTGGGGACTGGAGCGAGGTATACAGTGGAGTTCCCCAGGGTTCAGTACTGGGGGCTGGAGGGAGGTATACAGTGGAGTTCCCCAGGGTTCAGTACTGGGGACTGGAGCGAGGTATA
Source organism: Squalus acanthias (assembly GCA_030390025.1). NCBI lineage: Eukaryota > Metazoa > Chordata > Chondrichthyes > Squaliformes > Squalidae > Squalus > Squalus acanthias. Next base: position 737,423 of record JASTWF010000196.1, on the reverse strand, counting down.
CAGTGGAGGTCCCCAGGGCTCAGTACTGGGGGCTGGAGGGAGGTATAGAGTGGCGTTCCCCAGGTTTCAGTACTGGGGGCTGGATGGAGGTATACAGTGGAGCTCCCCAGGTTCAGTACTGGGGGCTGGAGGGAGGTATACAGTGGAGTTTCCCAGGGTTCAGTACTGGGGGCTGGAGGGAGGTATGCAGTGCTGTTGCCCAGGGTTCAGTACTGGGGGCGTGGAGGTAGCTATACATAGTGGTTCCCCAGGGTTCAGTACGGGGGGCTGGAGGAAGGTGTACAGTGGAGTTCCCCAGGGTTCAGTACTGGGGGCTGTGTATTGGTTATTATGTCCAAATTAACAATTAACTGCATCTTTATTGCCCTGTGTATTGATTACCATGACCAACCTAACAATTAACTGCATCTTTATTGCCCTGTGTATTGGTTATGTCCAAATTAACAATTAACTACATCTTTATTGCCCTGTATTTTGGTTACCATTCCCAATTTAACATTTAACTGCATCTTTATTGCCCTGTATATTGGTTATCGTTTCAAATTGGCCAGGGAATAAATAGAGTTACAGAACAGGAGTATAAAGTGAGAGGAACTGCAATTACACCTTCATATCAAACACTCCCAGGGCAGGAACAGAACGGGTTAGATACAGAGTACAGCTCTCTCTATACTGCCCCATCAAACACTCCCAGGGGAATACAGCACGGGTTAGATACAGAGTAAAGTTCCCTCTACACTGTCCCATCAAACACTCCCAGAGCAGTTACAGCACGGGTTAGATACAGAGTAAAGCTCGATCTACACTGTCGCATCAAACAGGCCCAGGGCAGGTACAGCATGTGATCCAGGGCAAAGTGTCAAGTTGGATTCAAAACTGGCTCGGAGACAGGAAGCAGAGGGTAATGGTTGATGGGTGTTTTTGTGACTGGAAGGCTCTTTCCAGTGAAGTTCCGCAGGGCTCAGTACTAGGTCCCTTGCTTTTTGTGGTATATATCAATGATCTAGACTTGAATATAGGGGTTATGATTAAGAAGTTTGCATATGATAGTAAAATCGGCTGTGTGGTTGATACTGAAGAAGGACGCTGTAATCTGAAGGAAGATATCAATACATTGGTCAGGTGGGCAGAACAGTGGCAAATGGAATTCAATCTGGAGAAGTTTGTGTTAATGCATTTGGGGAGGGCTAACAAGGAAAGGGAATACACATCAAATGGGATTAGGCTGGATAGCTCTTTGTTGGCCAGCGCGGACACGATGGGCCGATTAAGGCCTCCTTCCGTTCTGTAACTTTCTATGAATCTATGATTCGATTCTAGATACAGTGTAAATCTTCCTCTACACTGTCCCATCAGACACGCCCAGGGCAGGTACAGCACAGGTTAGATAACGAATAAATCGCCCTCTAATTTGGTTCATCAAGCACATCCAACTCAGATACAGCATGTGTTCATAGCAGCGTACAGCTACCCAATGAAGCACATCAGCTCAGGTACAGCATGGGGTGAATACAGAATAAAGATCCCTCTACATGTCAGTGTCAAACACTCCCGGGTGAGGTACGGGCAAGGTCGATGTATGAATTAAGCTCCACTCAACTTGTTGCATCAAAGGCCGAGTCTGACGGCAGATGTTGAACAGCTCCCAGTATCTGGTTAGACTCTCACCTCGGCAAAATCCTGGACTGATGGGATTCTCGGTAAAGTTCCTCACCTTTCCAATCATTGTTGAAGCTTCCCGTTTAATCCCGTCTCCGACACTCGGGGTTTCGTTTCCACCAGATCTGATCTGTGAAGCCAGTGACATTTCTCCAGTCCCAGTTAGTGAGGCGATGATTCGACTTCTCTCTCTCCACCTTCCTGAGATATTGCTCACTCCCAGAGACTGTCAATAGAAAAATGATTCATATTAATCATAGAATCTGTAACTGGAATACAGTGGCGCTGTTTGTGACTGTGATTATATTTAATTTGAATATGTTTGCGGTTAATGAGTGTGTTTTATTACTTACTTTAATATAGAATTGTTATTTTCTGCCCTTTGCCCTGTTTATTGGGAATAAACCCATTCCCAGTGTCAGCTGTCACTCCAACTCCTCCCACACTGACATCCCACTAACCGGGGGCTGAAACCTGTCTCCAGGTGATATCACAATGGAGCCAGGAGCCAATCACACAGCAGCCAGGAATGATGTAACAAAGCAGCCGGAGCCCCTTCCACTCGAGGTGTCACAGGGTCACATTGACGAGGCTCTACTCCTGGTGTGCAGTCTCACTGGGCATGAACACAGGGTGTACAATCAGCCCCGTCTCCGACCCCGCTCCACTCATAGAATCATACAGCCCAGGAGGAGCCCATTCGGCCCATCGTGTTTGTGCCGGCTCTTTTAAAAAGCTATCCAATTCGTCCCACTCCCCTGCTCTTTCCCATAGCCCTGCAACTTTTTCAGCTTCGAGTATTTATCCAATTCCCTTTTGAAAGTTACTGTTGAATCTGCTTCCACCACCCTTTCAGGCTGTGCATTCCAGATCACAACAACTCGCTATGCAAACATTGTTTTCCTCGCGTTACCTCTGTTTTTTTCTCAATTACCTTAAATCTTTGTCCTCTGGTTTCCGACCCTTCTGCCACGGAAACAGTTTCTCCTTATCTACTCTATCAAATCCCTTCAGGATTTTGAGCAACTCTCTCAAATCTCCCTCAAATCTTTGCTCCAAGGAAACCAGTTTCTCTAGTCTCACCACGTAACTAAAGTCCCTCATCCCTGGTACCATTCCAGTAAATCTCCTCTACACCCTCTCCAAGGCCTTGACATCCTTCCTAAAGTGGTGCCCAGAATTGGACACAATACTCCAGCTGTGCCCTGACCAGTGATTTAGAAACGTTTAGCATACCTTCCTTGCTTTTTTATGCTGCCTCTATATATTAAGCTAAGGATCCCGTGTCTCTTTTTAACAGCTTTCTCAACCTGTCCAGCCACATTCAAACACTTGTGTACATTCACTCCCAGGTCTCTCTGTTCCTGCACCCTCTTTAAAATTATACCATTTAGTTGATATTGCCTCTCCTTATTCTTCAGACCAAAATGAATCATTTCACACTTTCTCTGTTAAATTTCATCTGGCCTGTGTCTGCCCATTTCACCAGTCTGTCTTTGTCCTCCTGAAGCCCTGTTACTACTCTCCTCACTATTTACTACATTTCCGAGTTTCGTGTCATCTGCAAACTTTGAAATGATGCCTGTATACCTATGTCTAGCTCATTAATATATATCAAAAAGAGCAGTGGTCCCGACACCGACCCCTGGGGGTCAACACTGCACACTTCCCTCCAGTCTGAAAAACAAGCGTTCACCGCTACTCTCTGCTTCCTGTCCTTAGTCAATGTTGTATCCACACAGCCGCTGCCCCTTTAACACCATCGGCTTTTGCTAACAAGTCTATTGTGTAGTGCTTTATCAAACGCCTTTTGAAAGTCCATATACACATCGACGTCACTACCCTCATCCACCCTCTTCGTTACTTCATCAAAGAACTCAATTAAATTAATCAAACATGATTTGCCATTATCAAATCCATGCAAGCTTTAATTTATTAACCCATATTTTTACAAGTGCCAGATAATTTTGTCCCGGATTCATGTTTCTAAAAATTTCTCCACCACCGACGTTAGGCTATGTGGCCTATAGTTGCCGGGTTTATCCCTCTCCTATTTATTGATCAGGGGTGTAACTTTTGCAATCCTCCAGTCCTCTGGCACTACTCCCATACCCAAGGATGATTGGAAGATTGTGGCCAGAGCCTCCGCAATTGCAATCCTTACTTCCCTCAGCCACCTTGGATGCATCCCATCCGGACTGGGCGACTTTTCTACTTTGAGCGCGCCAACCTTTATAGCACATTCGCTTTTTTAATGTTACCCCATCCAATTTCTCTCCTACCTCGTCCTTTACTGTGACATTGGCATCCTCTTCTTCAGTGAAGACAGATGCAAAGTATACATTTAGTACCACAACCATGCCCTCTCTCTCCACAACCTCTCGTTTTTGGTCCCTAATTGGCCACACCCTTCCTTTGACTATCCTTTTACTATTTGTATGTTTCACAATACTTTTGTGATTCCTTTTATGTTATCCGCTAATCTATTCTCTTTTCCCTCTCAATTCCTTTTTCAGTTTACCCCTGTACTTTTTTGTATTCAGCTTTGTTCTCTACTGAACTATGAGCCTTACAATTGTCCTAAGCTCCTCTTTCTCCTTCATTTTAATCCATATCTTTACTCGACCAGGGAGCTCTAGCTTTGGATGCCCTTCCTTTACCCATCGTGAGAATGTGTCTGGTCTGCACCCGAACTATCTCCTCTTTGAAGGCCTCCTATTGATCATTTACTCTTTTACCTGCCAATCTTTGATTCCAATCCACCTGGCCCAGATCCCTTCACAACTCACTGAAATTAGCCCTACTCCATCCTTCCTGCGTAAAAATAAATCACCTCATCTCGCCTCTTGTGCTTTTGTCAATCACCTTAAATCTGTGTTCTTTGGTTACTGACCCTTCTGGCACTGCAAACAGTTTCTCCTTACTTACTCGTTCAAAACCTTTCATGATTTTAAACATCTCTATCAAAACTCCCCTTAACCTTCTCTGCTCTGAGGAGAACAACCCCAGTTTCTCCAATTTGCTGAAGTCTTTCATCCCTGGTGCCATTCTGGTGAATCTCCTCTGCACCATCCCCAAGGCCTGGACATCCTTCCTGAAATGTGGTGTCCAGAATTGCCAACAGTACTCCATCTGGGGCCTAACCAGTGTTTTATAGAGGTTCAGCATAACTTCCTTGCTTTTGAACTCTGTGGGGGAAAAATTGGGTCCCGCCCCCTTTGGGGCCCCGAAAAAGTTTTGCACCGCCGTGCCCGAAATTCACCGGTAGCGCCACAAGAGGGAGGCGGGGCGCTACTGGAAGCACCCCACCTCCCTCTTGGGGCGCTGCGAGTGAATATCATGGTGCTGTTAAAGGGGAGGGCCTAACGTAGCGCGACCCGGAGTCCAGCTGGGCCACCAGGGATCGGAGTGCCGGCAAAAGAACCCGGCACTCTAGAGAAGTGTTGGGCTCACGGAGCGCAGCCGGCACTCTGCGGGGGCGCTGCTCAGAAGGCCGGGGGCTACAAAACGGGCAGGTGCTGGCAGGCGGCCATCAACAAAAATGGCCGCCCGGCATCTTCCCTTTAATTTGCTCCGCCCCGGCCGCAGGTCGGCCCCTCTGACCCCGTCGGACATAGCGTTCGGTGGGAAGTCAGGGGGCATTACCGAAGATCGCGGCCGGGGCGCTCGTTCTTTTGTGCCCCGTTAGCGCCCTCTTACGGCGCTAACAGGAGGCACAAATCATCCGAATTTTTCTCCCTATGACTCTATTTATAAAGCCAAAGATTCCGTTTGCCTTTTTAACAATCCTCTCAACTTGGGAGTGTTTGTTCTCAACAAGCACCCCCAGGTCTCCCTGTTCCTGCACCCCCTTTAAAATTGTATCTTTAGTTTATATTGCCTTTCCTCGTTCTTCCTATCAAAATGAATCACTACACACTTCAGGAGAATAGATTGAAACTATTGAAAGGCATATTTCGGAATTATATCAGTAAGTTCTTTACATGAAGAGTAATGAATTGAATGGAATGGATTGGAATGGAATGAGTAGGGTCATGGACACAAACATCCTAGAATTATTGAAGAAAAGTAGATGCTGTGGCTTGGGGGGAGGAATTGTCGACTCTTTCTGGATGAATGAACTAAGATCAGTGGAGGTCTTTATTTTATCTATCTGGTGTATTATCTCCTGGGGGTTCTCCATTATTGCCACAATGAACCAGTTACCACAAGTTGTGCAACATGACCTGGGAACAATGCTCCCCATGATTCCCTTCCCCCCTCCCCAAACACGGAGCACCTGCTCTTCACGGAGCCCTTATCTGCCTCTTCTCTGAAGAATGATGTTCTTTCTGGGGCTGTGCACATCATTCTGTAAAAACTTTAGACTTTTACCAGCGAGTCACAAGTCTCCGCTTTCTCCTCCACTTTCCCAGCTTTCTTCATTCTGTTGAGCCTCTTCTTTTCGATAGCTCCTGTCCAATCGAAGAAGGGATCCTTGTCATTGTCATAGACATCCTCGGCCTCCCAGTGTTTAGATTTTCCCTTCCGAGAAACTGGTAAGAAAGCAAATTGTGAGGCTGTTAGTCTTAGTTTTGGATCATAAAAAAAACTACACAAATTTCTACTAATGATGAAAGTTCCTCCCTCTTAATGGATATTACTAAAGTCCGTGTCATTGTGAGTGTGCGCTTGTATGTATTGCTGCAGTGATTTCAAATCACTTCATGGCCTCGCCCCTCCCTATCTCTAATCTCCTCCAGCCTCACATCCCTCTGAGATCTCTGCGCTCCTCGAATTCTGGCCTCTTGAGCATCCCCGATTTTAATCGCTCCAACATTGGTGGCTGTGCCTTCAGCTGCCTAGGCCCTAAGCTCTGGAATTCCCTCCCTAAAACTTTCCGCCTCTATACCTCTCTCTCCTCCTTTAAGACACTCCTTAAAACCTATCTCTTTGATCTTTATTTAGGTAACCTGCCCTAATATCTCCTTATAGAATTATAGAATGGTTACAGCCCGGAAAAAGGCCATTAGGCCCGTCGACCCCGTGCCGACTCTCAGCTAGTCACATTCCCTTTCTTTCCCCGTAGCCCTGCAATTTTTTCTCTTTCAGATACTTATCCAACTGATAGATTTCTAGACAAAAAGGCATCAAGGGGTATGGGGAGAGAGCGGGAATATGGTATTGAGATAGAGAATCAGCCATGATCATATTGAATGTCGGAGCAGGCTCGAATAGCCGAATGGCCTACTCCTGCTCCTATTTTTCTATGTTTCTAACTCCCTTTTGAAAGATAAGATTGAGTCTGCCTCCACCACCCTTTCAGGCAGTGCATTCCAGATCTGTGTAAAAATGTTTTTTCTTACATTGCCTTTGGTTATTTTGCCAATCACCTTAAATCTGTGTCCTCTGGTTCTCGACCCTTCTTCCAATTGGAAAAGTTTCCCTCTGTCTACTCTGTCTAGACCCCTCATGATTTTGAACCCCTATCAAATCTCCTCTGCTCCAAGGAGAACAACCTCCGCTTCTCCAGTCTATCAAGTTAACTGAAGTACCTCATCCCTGGAATCATTCTCGTAAATCTTTTCTGCTCCTTCTCTAAGGCATTCACATCCTTCCTAAAGTGTGGTGCCCAGAATTGGACACAATACTCCAGTTGAGGCCGAACCAGTGTTTTATACAGGTTCATCATAATTTCCACACTTTTGTACTCTATACATGAAGCCCAGGATCCCGTAAGCCTTTTTAACTTCTTTCTCAACATGTCCTGCCGCATTCGACGATTTGTGCACATATACCCCCAGGTCTCTCTGTTCGTGCACCCCCTTTTAGGATTGTACCATTTAGTTTACATGTCCTCTCCTAATTCTTTCGACCAAAATGTATCATTTCACACTTTTCATCTGCCACGTATCCGCTCATTTCACCAGCCTGTCTATGTCTTCTTGAAGTCTATCGTTATCCTTCTCAATGTTCACTATATTTCCAAGTTTGTGTCAATTGCAAATTTTGAAATTGTGCCCTGTACACCCACGTCCAAATCATTAATATATATCAAGAAAAGCAGTGGTCCTAGAACCGAAACCTGGGGAACACCACTGTATAACGTTCCTCCTGTCCGAAACACAACTGTTCACCACTACTCTCTCTGTTTCCTGTCACTTAGCCAATTTCGTATCCATGCTGCCACTGCCCCTTTTATTCCATGGGATTCAACTTTGCTGGCGAGCCTATTATGTGGCATTTTGTCGAACGCCTTTTGGACATCCATGTACACTACGTCAACCGCATTACCCTCATCAACCCTCTCTGTTACCTCAACAATAAACTCGATCAAGTTGGTTAAACACGATTTGTCTTTAACAAATCCGAGCTTGCTTTCCTGAATTAATCCACACCTATCCAAGTGACTGTTAATTTTGTCCCTGATTACAGATTCTAAAAGCTTCACCACGACCAAGGTTAAACTGACTGGCCTGTTGTTGCTGGCTTTATCTTTACACCCTGTTTTAAAAATGGTGTAACATTTGCAGTTCTCCAGTCCTCTGGTACCACACCCGTATCTATGTAGGATTGGAATATTATGGCCAGTACCTCAGTGGATTGCGCCCTCAATTCCCTTAGCATCCTTGGATGCATTCCATCCGGTCCTGGTGATTTACCTTCTTTAAGTACAGCCAGCCTTTCTAATACCTCTTCTTTATCAATTGTTATCCTATCAAGTGTCTCCACTGCCTCCTCCTTCACTATGTCTTTGGCAGCATCCTCTTCCTTGGTGAAGACAGATGCAAAGTACTCATTTAGTCTCTCAGCCAGGCCCTCTGCCTCCATGCATATAACTCCTTTTTTATCCCTAATCAGCCCCACCCCTCCTCTTACTACCCTGTAAATAGTTATATGCCTGTAGAAAATTTTTGGATTACCTTTTATGTTGGCTGCCATTCTGTTCTCATACCCTCTCTTTGTCGCTCTTATTTACTTTTTCACTTCTCCTCTGACCTTCCTGTCATACGTGCACTTTATCTGCATCATCATATTGGCTATCTGTTTCGTCATCCAGGGAGCTCTGAGTTTAGTTGCCCTATCTTTCCTCCAGTGGGAATGTACCTCGACTGGACCCGAATTATTTCGTCTTTAAAGGCAGCCCATTGTTCCACTACAGTTTTGCATACCAATCTTTGATTTCAGTTTACCCAGGCCAGATCCGTTCTCATCCCATTGAAATTGGCCTTCCCCCAGTTAAACATACTTACTCTAGATTGCTCCCTGTCCTTTTCCATCGCTAATCTAATTCTTATGATACTATGGTGACTGTTCCCTAAATGTTCACCTTTTGACACTTGCTCCACTTGACAAACCTCATTACCCAGAACCAAATCCAGCAAAGCCTCCTCCTTCGTCAGGCCAGAAACATACTGATCAAGATTGTTCTGAACACACTTGAGAAATTCTTCCACCTCTCTGCCCTTTACACTATTACTATCCCAGTCTATATTAGGATAGTTGAAGTCCCCCATTATAACTACTCTATAGTTCTTGCACCTCTGTAATTTATCTGCAAATTTGCTCCTGCATATCTTTCCCATTATTGGTTGGTTGATAGATTAAAACGAGGGGTGTAATGGCACCTCTATATTTCTTAACTCTAGCCATGTAGATTCAGTCCTTGGCGCCTCCAGGGCATCCTCTTTCTCCAACAATGTAACATTCTCCTTGACCAATACTGCCACACCATCTCCTATCTTTCCTGAACACCTTATCACCAGGAATATATAATACCAAATCCTGTCCTTTTTTGAGCGAGGTCTCAGTTATTGCCACAACATCATATTCCCATGTGGCTATTTGTGCCTTGTTGACTACAACCAGGAAGTGACATCATCCAAAATATTCACTCCCATGCTGCACCACTTGAAAAGGATGTGTGTGTGTTTGAGCGAATGCCGTGAGAGAGTGCAAAAATTGCGGAGTCTGTGGGTGGATGTGCTTCATGCCACTAAAGAGAGAGAGAGAGAGAGAGAGAGCGCGAGAGAGAGATAGGGATTGA
>JASTWF010000196.1:669292-727238 GCA_030390025.1 Squalus acanthias | reverse complement strand
GTACATCTGAATACGTGAGACGCAGCAGGTGTGGAGACGAGTGAGTGAACGGTCTGAATTCAGTTGGTTGGGTGACGGTGTTTGCCGTGTTCGGTGCTGGGTTCAGGCCAATTATGGAACCGAGGAAATTCTGCAATTCGTATCTGCCTGTCAATAACAACTGAAGGACAAAGGTGAAGAAGTGACATAATACTGAACAAAACAGCCCCACCTGCACGGTTTTCTGCTGCTGACGAAGCGACGAAATTTATGAATGTCGCAATATCTGGCAGCGGAGGGATTTGAACTCTGGCCCCCGCAGAGACTGAAGCCTAAATCCAGCGCCTTAGACCGCTCGGCCACGCTGCCACATGAAGCAACTTGGCTTCTGAAACTAGAAACTGGTGATTGAAATGTGGCTTGTTCTTGTAAAAACATAGGGGAAACAAAAGGAAATTAAATTCGTGAACGCCAATCTCTTTTCTGATGCAACCCACTAGATCAGAAGAAGCTGCGTGTTCACAGGGCAACACTAATAAATAGATGTTTGTTGGGCCACCGCCATTGTATATTTAATTCATAATTTATACCTGTTGTGTATTGCAAGCAGGACGTTGGTGCAAGTAAAGTGTGATAAAATTATGATGTGATTGTGGGTAGCAATACTGTTTTTATTGTTGTTGAAAATAACAATGCAAATAGCAGAGGATGGTTTCGATCCATCGACCTCTGGGTTATGGGCCCAGCACGCTTCCGCTGCGCCACTCTGCTGTCGGTTAACAATTCGCTCGACGCAGGTTTTTAGGTTTCGATGTCCCACAGGGCTGTGTGTTAGCCAAATAAATTTCAGCATCCAGGATGTATTAAAAGCGATAGCATGACCCTCAAATAGCCCAGAGACTCGGACACCGCAACACCCGTGTTCGGAGGCTCAAATGGCTGCACAATGTCACAAGGACGCTCAGTATTACACCACCCACAATGGGACAGACACAGAATGACACTCAGAAAACCAGAAACGGTATGTCAGGCCACACAAAGGGAAGGACAGAGAAAGACACTGAGGAAACTAGAGAGAGAGACACAAACAGACTGAATAAAATGAGGGACAGACAGAGACTGAGGGAAAGACCGAGACGGCGAGAGAAACAGAGAGGGAGATAGACAAACAGGGAAACGTAGAGTGAGATGAAGAGAGAGACCTGCATGAAGGTGCTTTCTGCTGTGTAAAGGTATTCCCTGTTGTGTAAAGGCCAACAGCACCATCTGGTGGTGGAGAAGCGGCGCTGCTGGAATGCGTTGAGAGTCGGGGAAGGCCCAGGCTGCAACAAGTTTGCAGCATTTGCAACTTATGTTGCTGCGAACAAAGTGATTTGTAAGTTGTGTTGCAACTTTTTGTGTTTATTGCAAGAAGGAAGTTGCTGGAAGTAAAGCCTAAAGTGTGATAAAAATACCTGCCGCATTGAGCCTGAAATTTACCACAATTATAAGTGGAGGGAATAATAGGGAATATTTGCCGTCCTAATCACAAGTTCTTCAGAATAATGGCATGAAAAACACATCTGACTCTCATCCTGAACACAGAGTCCAGCTCACCAAACGTTTATACAGAATGGATCTTCTCTTCCCGTTGTCTTAATGTAACTTTCACTGTCTGGATAGGTTAGATTGAAAAAACATATTCGTGTTATATAAATCGGATTGTAGCAGAGGAGCAGCTGGGAGGTGCTGTTCAAACGGTAAGTTTGTAAGGGCGAACGGGGAAACGACGGCGAGATGGTGTTTGCGAGAGTGACAGCAATGGTGAGCGCGTTTGACAGATTGCAAGGAATGGAAGAAACAAATATGTGAAAGTGGTGTACATCTGAATAAGTGAGACGCAGCAGGTGTGGAGACGAGTGAGTGAACGGTCTGAATTCAGTTGGTTGGGTGACGGTGTTTGCCGTGTTCGGTGCTGGGTTCAGGCCAATTATGGAACCTAGGAAATTCTGCAATTCGTATCTGCCTGCCAATAACAACTGAAGGACAAAGGTGAAGAAGTGACATAATACTGAACAAAACAGCCCCACCTGCACGGTTTTCTGCTGCTGACGAAGCGACGAAATTTATGAATGTCGCAATATCTGGCAGCGGAGGGATTTGAACTCTGGCCCCCGCAGAGACTGGAGCCTAAATCCAGCGCCTTAGACCGCTCGGCCACGCTGCCACATGAAGCAACTTGGCTTCTGAAACTAGAAACTGGTGATTGAAATGTGGCTTGTTCTTGTAAAAACATAGGGGAAACAAAAGGAAATTAATTCGTGAACGCCAATCTCTTTTCTGATGCAACCCACTAGATCAGAAGAAGCTGCGTGTTCACAGGGCAACACTAATAAATAGATGTTTGTTGGGCCACCGCCATTGTATATTTAATTCATAATTTATACCTGTTGTGTATTGCAAGCAGGACGTTGGTGCAAGTAAAGTGTGATAAAATTATGATGTGATTGTGGGTAGCAATACTGTTTTTATTGTTGTTGAAAATAACAATGCAAATAGCAGAGGATGGTTTCGATCCATCGACCTCTGGGTTATGGGCCCAGCACGCTTCCGCTGCGCCACTCTGCTGTCGGTTAACAATTCGCTCGACGCAGGTTTTTAGGTTTCGATGTCCCACAGGGCTGTGTGTTAGCCAAATAAATTTCAGCATCCAGGATGTATTGAAAGCGATAGCATGGCCCTCAAATAGCCCAGAGACTCGGACACCGCAACACCCGTGTTGGGAGGCTCAAATGGCTGCACAATGTCACAAGGACGCTCAGTATTACACCACCCACAATGGGACAGACACAGAATGACACTCAGAAAACCAGCAACGGTATGTCAGGCCACACAAAGGGAAGGACAGAGAAAGACACTGAGGAAACTAGAGAGAGAGACACAAACAGACTGAATAAAATGAGGGACAGACAGAGACTGAGGGAAAGACCGAGACGGCGAGAGAAACAGAGAGGGAGATAGACAAACAGGGAAACGTAGAGTGAGATGAAGAGAGAGACCTGCATGAAGGTGCTTTCTGCTGTGTAAAGGTATTCCCTGTTGTGTAAAGGCCAACAGCACCATCTGGTGGTGGAGAAGCGGCGCTGCTGGAATGCGTTGAGAGTCGGGGAAGGCCCAGGCTGCAACAAGTTTGCAGCATTTGCAACTTATGTTGCTGCGAACAAAGTGATTTGTAAGTTGTGTTGCAGCTTTTTGTGTTTATTGCAAGAAGGAAGTTGCTGGAAGTAAAGCCTAAAGTGTGATAAAAATACCTGCCGCATTGAGCCTGAAATTTACCACAATTATAAGTGGAGGGAATAATAGGGAATATTTGCCGTCCTAATCACAAGTTCTTCAGAATAATGGCATGAAAAACACATCTGACTCTCATCCTGAACACAGAGTCCAGCTCACCAAACGTTTATACAGAATGGATCTTCTCTTCCCGTTGTCTTAATGTAACTTTCACTGTCTGGATAGGTTAGATTGAAAAAACATATTCGTGTTATATAAATCGGATTGTAGCAGAGGAGCAGCTGGGAGGTGCTGTTCAAACGGTAAGTTTGTAAGGGCGAACGGGGAAACGACGGCGAGATGGTGTTTGCGAGAGTGACAGCAATGGTGAGCGCGTTTGACAGATTGCAAGGAATGGAAGAAACAAATATGTGAAAGTGGTGTACATCTGAATAAGTGAGACGCAGCAGGTGTGGAGACGAGTGAGTGAACGGTCTGAATTCAGTTGGTTGGGTGACGGTGTTTGCCGTGTTCGGTGCTGGGTTCAGGCCAATTATGGAACCTAGGAAATTCTGCAATTCGTATCTGCCTGTCAATAACAACTGAAGGACAAAGGTGAAGAAGTGACATAATACTGAACAAAACAGCCCCACCTGCACGGTTTTCTGCTGCTGACGAAGCGACGAAATTTATGAATGTCGCAATATGTGGCAGCGGAGGGATTTGAACTCTGGCCCCCGCAGAGACTGGAGCCTAAATCCAGCGCCTTAGACCGCTCGGCCACGCTGCCACATGAAGCAACTTGGCTTCTGAAACTAGAAACTGGTGATTGAAATGTGGCTTGTTCTTGTAAAAACATAGGGGAAACAAAAGGAAATTAAATTCGTGAACGCCAATCTCTTTTCTGATGCAACCCACTAGATCAGAAGAAGCTGCGTGTTCACAGGGCAACACTAATAAATAGATGTTTGTTGGGCCACCGCCATTGTATATTTAATTCATAATTTATACCTGTTGTGTATTGCAAGCAGGACGTTGGTGCAAGTAAAGTGTGATAAAATTATGATGTGATTGTGGGTAGCAATACTGTTTTTATTGTTGTTGAAAATAACAATGCAAATAGCAGAGGATGGTTTCGATCCATCGACCTCTGGGTTATGGGCCCAGCACGCTTCCGCTGCGCCACTCTGCTGTCGGTTAACAATTCGCTCGACGCAGGTTTTTAGGTTTCGATGTCCCACAGGGCTGTGTGTTAGCCAAATAAATTTCAGCATCCAGGATGTATTGAAAGCGATAGCATGGCCCTCAAATAGCCCAGAGACTCGGACACCGCAACACCCGTGTTGGGAGGCTCAAATGGCTGCACAATGTCACAAGGACGCTCAGTATTACACCACCCACAATGGGACAGACACAGAATGACACTCAGAAAACCAGCAACGGTATGTCAGGCCACACAAAGGGAAGGACAGAGAAAGACACTGAGGAAACTAGAGAGAGAGACACAAACAGACTGAATAAAATGAGGGACAGACAGAGACTGAGGGAAAGACCGAGACGGCGAGAGAAACAGAGAGGGAGATAGACAAACAGGGAAACGTAGAGTGAGATGAAGAGAGAGACCTGCATGAAGGTGCTTTCTGCTGTGTAAAGGTATTCCCTGTTGTGTAAAGGCCAACAGCACCATCTGGTGGTGGAGAAGCGGCGCTGCTGGAATGCGTTGAGAGTCGGGGAAGGCCCAGGCTGCAACAAGTTTGCAGCATTTGCAACTTATGTTGCTGCGAACAAAGTGATTTGTAAGTTGTGTTGCAGCTTTTTGTGTTTATTGCAGGGAAGGAAGTTGCTGGAAGTAAAGTCTAAAGTGTGATAAAAATACGTGCCGCATTGAGCCTGAAATTTATCACAATTATAAGTGGAGGGAATAATAGGGAATATTTGCCGTCCTAATCACAAGTTCTTCAGAATAATGGCATGAAAAACACATCTGACTCTCATCCTGAACACAGAGTCCAGCTCACCAAACGTTTATACAGAATGGATCTTCTCTTCCCGTTGTCTTAATGTAACTTTCACTGTCTGGATAGGTTAGATTGAAAAAACATATTCCTGTTATATAAATCGGATTGTAGCAGAGGAGCAGATGGGAGGTGCTGTTCAAACGGTAAGTTTGTAAGGGCGAACGGGGAAACGACGGCGAGATGGTGTTTGCGAGAGTGACAGCAATGGTGAGCGCGTTTGACAGATTGCAAGGAATGGAAGAAACAAATATGTGAAAGTGGTGTACATCTGAATAAGTGAGACGCAGCAGGTGTGGAGACGAGTGAGTGAACGGTCTGAATTCAGTTGGTTGGGTGACGGTGTTTGCCGTGTTCGGTGCTGGGTTCAGGCCAATTATGGAACCTAGGAAATTCTGCAATTCGTATCTGCCTGTCAATAACAACTGAAGGACAAAGGTGAAGAAGTGACATAATACTGAACAAAACAGCCCCACCTGCACGGTTTTCTGCTGCTGACGAAGCGACGAAATTTATGAATGTCGCAATATCTGGCAGCGGAGGGATTTGAACTCTGGCCCCCGCAGAGACTGGAGCCTAAATCCAGCGCCTTAGACCGCTCGGCCACGCTGCCACATGAAGCAACTTGGCTTCTGAAACTAGAAACTGGTGATTGAAATGTGGCTTGTTCTTGTAAAAACATAGGGGAAACAAAAGGAAATTAAATTCGTGAACGCCAATCTCTTTTCTGATGCAACCCACTAGATCAGAAGAAGCTGCGTGTTCACAGGGCAACACTAATAAATAGATGTTTGTTGGGCCACCGCCATTGTATATTTAATTCATAATTTATACCTGTTGTGTATTGCAAGCAGGACGTTGGTGCAAGTAAAGTGTGATAAAATTATGATGTGATTGTGGGTAGCAATACTGTTTTTATTGTTGTTGAAAATAACAATGCAAATAGCAGAGGATGGTTTCGATCCATCGACCTCTGGGTTATGGGCCCAGCACGCTTCCGCTGCGCCACTCTGCTGTCGGTTAACAATTCGCTCGACGCAGGTTTTTAGGTTTCGATGTCCCACAGGGCTGTGTGTTAGCCAAATAAATTTCAGCATCCAGGATGTATTGAAAGCGATAGCATGGCCCTCAAATAGCCCAGAGACTCGGACACCGCAACACCCGTGTTGGGAGGCTCAAATGGCTGCACAATGTCACAAGGACGCTCAGTATTACACCACCCACAATGGGACAGACACAGAATGACACTCAGAAAACCAGCAACGGTATGTCAGGCCACACAAAGGGAAGGACAGAGAAAGACACTGAGGAAACTAGAGAGAGAGACACAAACAGACTGAATAAAATGAGGGACAGACAGAGACTGAGGGAAAGACCGAGACGGCGAGAGAAACAGAGAGGGAGATAGACAAACAGGGAAACGTAGAGTGAGATGAAGAGAGAGACCTGCATGAAGGTGCTTTCTGCTGTGTAAAGGTATTCCCTGTTGTGTAAAGGCCAACAGCACCATCTGGTGGTGGAGAAGCGGCGCTGCTGGAATGCGTTGAGAGTCGGGGAAGGCCCAGGCTGCAACAAGTTTGCAGCATTTGCAACTTATGTTGCTGCGAACAAAGTGATTTGTAAGTTGTGTTGCAGCTTTTTGTGTTTATTGCAAGAAGGAAGTTGCTGGAAGTAAAGCCTAAAGTGTGATAAAAATACCTGCCGCATTGAGCCTGAAATTTACCACAATTATAAGTGGAGGGAATAATAGGGAATATTTGCCGTCCTAATCACAAGTTCTTCAGAATAATGGCATGAAAAACACATCTGACTCTCATCCTGAACACAGAGTCCAGCTCACCAAACGTTTATACAGAATGGATCTTCTCTTCCCGTTGTCTTAATGTAACTTTCACTGTCTGGATAGGTTAGATTGAAAAAACATATTCGTGTTATATAAATCGGATTGTAGCAGAGGAGCAGATGGGAGGTGCTGTTCAAACGGTAAGTTTGTAAGGGCGAACGGGGAAACGACGGCGAGATGGTGTTTGCGAGAGTGACAGCAATGGTGAGCGCGTTTGACAGATTGCAAGGAATGGAAGAAACAAATATGTGAAAGTGGTGTACATCTGAATAAGTGAGACGCAGCAGGTGTGGAGACGAGTGAGTGAACGGTCTGAATTCAGTTGGTTGGGTGACGGTGTTTGCCGTGTTCGGTGCTGGGTTCAGGCCAATTATGGAACCTAGGAAATTCTGCAATTCGTATCTGCCTGTCAATAACAACTGAAGGACAAAGGTGAAGAAGTGACATAATACTGAACAAAACAGCCCACCTGCACGGTTTTCTGCTGCTGACGAAGCGACGAAATTTATGAATGTCGCAATATCTGGCAGCGGAGGGATTTGAACTCTGGCCCCCGCAGAGACTGGAGCCTAAATCCAGCGCCTTAGACCGCTCGGCCACGCTGCCACATGAAGCAACTTGGCTTCTGAAACTAGAAACTGGTGATTGAAATGTGGCTTGTTCTTGTAAAAACATAGGGGAAACAAAAGGAAATTAAATTCGTGAACGCCAATCTCTTTTCTGATGCAACCCACTAGATCAGAAGAAGCTGCGTGTTCACAGGGCAACACTAATAAATAGATGTTTGTTGGGCCACCGCCATTGTATATTTAATTCATAATTTATACCTGATGTGTATTGCAAGCAGGACGTTGGTGCAAGTAAAGTGTGATAAAATTATGATGTGATTGTGGGTAGCAATACTGTTTTTATTGTTGTTGAAAATAACAATGCAAATAGCAGAGGATGGTTTCGATCCATCGACCTCTGGGTTATGGGCCCAGCACGCTTCCGCTGCGCCACTCTGCTGTCGGTTAACAATTCGCTCGACGCAGGTTTTTAGGTTTCGATGTCCCACAGGGCTGTGTGTTAGCCAAATAAATTTCAGCATCCAGGATGTATTAAAAGCGATAGCATGACCCTCAAATAGCCCAGAGACTCGGACACCGCAACACCCGTGTTGGGAGGCTCAAATGGCTGCACAATGTCACAAGGACGCTCAGTATTACACCACCCACAATGGGACAGACACAGAATGACACTCAGAAAACCAGCAACGGTATGTCAGGCCACACAAAGGGAAGGACAGAGAAAGACACTGAGGAAACTAG
Source organism: Squalus acanthias (assembly GCA_030390025.1). Taxonomy (NCBI): domain Eukaryota; kingdom Metazoa; phylum Chordata; class Chondrichthyes; order Squaliformes; family Squalidae; genus Squalus; species Squalus acanthias. The sequence goes on along the minus strand of JASTWF010000196.1, from coordinate 718,839 downwards.
AGAGAGAGACACAAACAGACTGAATAAAATGAGGGACAGACAGAGACTGAGGGAAAGACCGAGACGGCGAGAGAAACAGAGAGGGAGATAGACAAACAGGGAAACGTAGAGTGAGATGAAGAGAGAGACCTGCATGAAGGTGCTTTCTGCTGTGTAAAGGTATTCCCTGTTGTGTAAAGGCCAACAGCACCATCTGGTGGTGGAGAAGCGGCGCTGCTGGAATGCGTTGAGAGTCGGGGAAGGCCCAGGCTGCAACAAGTTTGCAGCATTTGCAACTTATGTTGCTGCGAACAAAGTGATTTGTAAGTTGTGTTGCAGCTTTTTGTGTTTATTGCAGGAAGGAAGTTGCTGGAAGTAAAGTCTAAAGTGTGATAAAAATACGTGCCGCATTGAGCCTGAAATTTATCACAATTATAAGTGGAGGGAATAATAGGGAATATTTGCCGTCCTAATCACAAGTTCTTCAGAATAATGGCATGAAAAACACATCTGACTCTCATCCTGAACACAGAGTCCAGCTCACCAAACGTTTATACAGAATGGATCTTCTCTTCCCGTTGTCTTAATGTAACTTTCACTGTCTGGATAGGTTAGATTGAAAAAACATATTCGTGTTATATAAATCGGATTGTAGCAGAGGAGCAGATGGGAGGTGCTGTTCAAACGGTAAGTTTGTAAGGGCGAACGGGGAAACGACGGCGAGATGGTGTTTGCGAGAGTGACAGCAATGGTGAGCGCGTTTGACAGATTGCAAGGAATGGAAGAAACAAATATGTGAAAGTGGTGTACATCTGAATAAGTGAGACGCAGCAGGTGTGGAGACGAGTGAGTGAACGGTCTGAATTCAGTTGGTTGGGTGACGGTGTTTGCCGTGTTCGGTGCTGGGTTCAGGCCAATTATGGAACCTAGGAAATTCTGCAATTCGTATCTGCCTGTCAATAACAACTGAAGGACAAAGGTGAAGAAGTGACATAATACTGAACAAAACAGCCCCACCTGCACGGTTTTCTGCTGCTGACGAAGCGACGAAATTTATGAATGTCGCAATATCTGGCAGCGGAGGGATTTGAACTCTGGCCCCCGCAGAGACTGGAGCCTAAATCCAGCGCCTTAGACCGCTCGGCCACGCTGCCACATGAAGCAACTTGGCTTCTGAAACTAGAAACTGGTGATTGAAATGTGGCTTGTTCTTGTAAAAACATAGGGGAAACAAAAGGAAATTAAATTCGTGAACGCCAATCTCTTTTCTGATGCAACCCACTAGATCAGAAGAAGCTGCGTGTTCACAGGGCAACACTAATAAATAGATGTTTGTTGGGCCACCGCCATTGTATATTTAATTCATAATTTATACCTGATGTGTATACCTGTTGGTGCAAGTAAAGTGTGATAAAATTATGATGTGATTGTGGGTAGCAATACTGTTTTTATTGTTGTTGAAAATAACAATGCAAATAGCAGAGGATGGTTTCGATCCATCGACCTCTGGGTTATGGGCCCAGCACGCTTCCGCTGCGCCACTCTGCTGTCGGTTAGCAATTCGCTCGACGCAGGTTTTTAGGTTTCGATGTCCCACAGGGCTGTGTGTTAGCGAAATAAATTTCAGCATCCAGGATGTATTGAAAGCGATAGCATGGCCCTCAAATAGCCCAGAGACTCGGACACCGCAACACCCGTGTTGGGAGGCTCAAATGGCTGCACAATGTCACAAGGACGCTCAGTATTACACCACCCACAATGGGACAGACACAGAATGACACTCAGAAAACCAGCAACGGTATGTCAGGCCACACAAAGGGAAGGACAGAGAAAGACACTGAGGAAACTAGAGAGAGAGACACAAACAGACTGAATAAAATGAGGGACAGACAGAGACTGAGGGAAAGACCGAGACGGCGAGAGAAACAGAGAGGGAGATAGACAAACAGGGAAACGTAGAGTGAGATGAAGAGAGAGACCTGCATGAAGGTGCTTTCTGCTGTGTAAAGGTATTCCCTGTTGTGTAAAGGCCAACAGCACCATCTGGTGGTGGAGAAGCGGCGCTGCTGGAATGCGTTGAGAGTCGGGGAAGGCCCAGGCTGCAACAAGTTTGCAGCATTTGCAACTTATGTTGCTGCGAACAAAGTGATTTGTAAGTTGTGTTGCAGCTTTTTGTGTTTATTGCAAGAAGGAAGTTGCTGGAAGTAAAGCCTAAAGTGTGATAAAAATACCTGCCGCATTGAGCCTGAAATTTACCACAATTATAAGTGGAGGGAATAATAGGGAATATTTGCCGTCCTAATCACAAGTTCTTCAGAATAATGGCATGAAAAACACATCTGACTCTCATCCTGAACACAGAGTCCAGCTCACCAAACGTTTATACAGAATGGATCTTCTCTTCCCGTTGTCTTAATGTAACTTTCACTGTCTGGATAGGTTAGATTGAAAAAACATATTCGTGTTATATAAATCGGATTGTAGCAGAGGAGCAGATGGGAGGTGCTGTTCAAACGGTAAGTTTGTAAGGGCGAACGGGGAAACGACGGCGAGATGGTGTTTGCGAGAGTGACAGCAATGGTGAGCGCGTTTGACAGATTGCAAGGAATGGAAGAAACAAATATGTGAAAGTGGTGTACATCTGAATAAGTGAGACGCAGCAGGTGTGGAGACGAGTGAGTGAACGGTCTGAATTCAGTTGGTTGGGTGACGGTGTTTGCCGTGTTCGGTGCTGGGTTCAGGCCAATTATGGAACCTAGGAAATTCTGCAATTCGTATCTGCCTGCCAATAACAACTGAAGGACAAAGGTGAAGAAGTGACATAATACTGAACAAAACAGCCCCACCTGCACGGTTTTCTGCTGCTGACGAAGCGACGAAATTTATGAATGTCGCAATATGTGGCAGCGGAGGGATTTGAACTCTGGCCCCCGCAGAGACTGGAGCCTAAATCCAGCGCCTTAGACCGCTCGGCCACGCTGCCACATGAAGCAACTTGGCTTCTGAAACTAGAAACTGGTGATTGAAATGTGGCTTGTTCTTGTAAAAACATAGGGGAAACAAAAGGAAATTAAATTCGTGAACGCCAATCTCTTTTCTGATGCAACCCACTAGATCAGAAGAAGCTGCGTGTTCACAGGGCAACACTAATAAATAGATGTTTGTTGGGCCACCGCCATTGTATATTTAATTCATAATTTATACCTGTTGTGTATTGCAAGCAGGACGTTGGTGCAAGTAAAGTGTGATAAAATTATGATGTGATTGTGGGTAGCAATACTGTTTTTATTGTTGTTGAAAATAACAATGCAAATAGCAGAGGATGGTTTCGATCCATCGACCTCTGGGTTATGGGCCCAGCACGCTTCCGCTGCGCCACTCTGCTGTCGGTTAGCAATTCGCTCGACGCAGGTTTTTAGGTTTCGATGTCCCACAGGGCTGTGTGTTAGCGAAATAAATTTCAGCATCCAGGATGTATTGAAAGCGATAGCATGGCCCTCAAATAGCCCAGAGACTCGGACACCGCAACACCCGTGTTGGGAGGCTCAAATGGCTGCACAATGTCACAAGGACGCTCAGTATTACACCACCCACAATGGGACAGACACAGAATGACACTCAGAAAACCAGCAACGGTATGTCAGGCCACACAAAGGGAAGGACAGAGAAAGACACTGAGGAAACTAGAGAGAGAGACACAAACAGACTGAATAAAATGAGGGACAGACAGAGACTGAGGGAAAGACCGAGACGGCGAGAGAAACAGAGAGGGAGATAGACAAACAGGGAAACGGAGAGTGAGATGAAGAGAGAGACCTGCATGAAGGTGCTTTCTGCTGTGTAAAGGTATTCCCTGTTGTGTAAAGGCCAACAGCACCATCTGGTGGTGGAGAAGCGGCGCTGCTGGAATGCGTTGAGAGTCGGGGAAGGCCCAGGCTGCAACAAGTTTGCAGCATTTGCAACTTATGTTGCTGCGAACAAAGTGATTTGTAAGTTGTGTTGCAGCTTTTTGTGTTTATTGCAAGAAGGAAGTTGCTGGAAGTAAAGCCTAAAGTGTGATAAAAATACCTGCCGCATTGAGCCTGAAATTTACCACAATTATAAGTGGAGGGAATAATAGGGAATATTTGCCGTCCTAATCACAAGTTCTTCAGAATAATGGCATGAAAAACACATCTGACTCTCATCCTGAACACAGAGTCCAGCTCACCAAACGTTTATACAGAATGGATCTTCTCTTCCCGTTGTCTTAATGTAACTTTCACTGTCTGGATAGGTTAGATTGAAAAAACATATTCGTGTTATATAAATCGGATTGTAGCAGAGGAGCAGATGGGAGGTGCTGTTCAAACGGTAAGTTTGTAAGGGCGAACGGGGAAACGACGGCGAGATGGTGTTTGCGAGAGTGACAGCAATGGTGAGCGCGTTTGACAGATTGCAAGGAATGGAAGAAACAAATATGTGAAAGTGGTGTACATCTGAATAAGTGAGACGCAGCAGGTGTGGAGACGAGTGAGTGAACGGTCTGAATTCAGTTGGTTGGGTGACGGTGTTTGCCGTGTTCGGTGCTGGGTTCAGGCCAATTATGGAACCTAGGAAATTCTGCAATTCGTATCTGCCTGCCAATAACAACTGAAGAACAAAGGTGAAGAAGTGACATAATACTGAACAAAACAGGCCCACCTGCACGGTTTTCTGCTGCTGACGAAGCGACGAAATTTATGAATGCCGCAATATCTGGCAGCGGTGGGATTCGAACCCACGCCCCCGCAGAGACTGGAGCCTAAATCCAGCGCCTTAGACCGCTCGGCCACTCTACCACATGAAGCAGCTTGGCTTCTGAAACTAGAAACTGGTGATTGAAATGTGGCTTGTTCTTGTAAAAACATAGGGGAAACAAAAGGAAATTAAATTCGTGAACGCCAATCTCTTTTCTGATGCAACCCACTAGATCAGAAGAAGCTGCGTGTTCACAGGGCAACACTAATAAATAGATGTTTGTTGGGCCACCGCCATTGTATATTTAATTCATAATTTATACCTGTTGTGTATTGCAAGCAGGACGTTGGTGCAAGTAAAGTGTGATAAAATTATGATGTGATTGTGGGTAGCAATACTGTTTTTATTGTTGTTGAAAATAACAATGCAAATAGCAGAGGATGGTTTCGATCCATCGACCTCTGGGTTATGGGCCCAGCACGCTTCCGCTGCGCCACTCTGCTGTCGGTTAGCAATTCGCTCGACGCAGGTTTTTAGGTTTCGATGTCCCACAGGGCTGTGTGTTAGCGAAATAAATTTCAGCATCCAGGATGTATTGAAAGCGATAGCATGGCCCTCAAATAGCCCAGAGACTCGGACACCGCAACACCCGTGTTGGGAGGCTCAAATGGCTGCACAATGTCACAAGGACGCTCAGTATTACACCACCCACAATGGGACAGACACAGAATGACACTCAGAAAACCAGCAACGGTATGTCAGGCCACACAAAGGGAAGGACAGAGAAAGACACTGAGGAAACTAGAGAGAGAGACACAAACAGACTGAATAAAATGAGGGACAGACAGAGACTGAGGGAAAGACCGAGACGGCGAGAGAAACAGAGAGGGAGATAGACAAACAGGGAAACGGAGAGTGAGATGAAGAGAGAGACCTGCATGAAGGTGCTTTCTGCTGTGTAAAGGTATTCCCTGTTGTGTAAAGGCCAACAGCACCATCTGGTGGTGGAGAAGCGGCGCTGCTGGAATGCGTTGAGAGTCGGGGAAGGCCCAGGCTGCAACAAGTTTGCAGCATTTGCAACTTATGTTGCTGCGAACAAAGTGATTTGTAAGTTGTGTTGCAGCTTTTTGTGTTTATTGCAAGAAGGAAGTTGCTGGAAGTAAAGCCTAAAGTGTGATAAAAATACCTGCCGCATTGAGCCTGAAATTTACCACAATTATAAGTGGAGGGAATAATAGGGAATATTTGCCGTCCTAATCACAAGTTCTTCAGAATAATGGCATGAAAAACACATCTGACTCTCATCCTGAACACAGAGTCCAGCTCACCAAACGTTTATACAGAATGGATCTTCTCTTCCCGTTGTCTTAATGTAACTTTCACTGTCTGGATAGGTTAGATTGAAAAAACATATTCGTGTTATATAAATCGGATTGTAGCAGAGGAGCAGATGGGAGGTGCTGTTCAAACGGTAAGTTTGTAAGGGCGAACGGGGAAACGACGGCGAGATGGTGTTTGCGAGAGTGACAGCAATGGTGAGCGCGTTTGACAGATTGCAAGGAATGGAAGAAACAAATATGTGAAAGTGGTGTACATCTGAATAAGTGAGACGCAGCAGGTGTGGAGACGAGTGAGTGAACGGTCTGAATTCAGTTGGTTGGGTGACGGTGTTTGCCGTGTTCGGTGCTGGGTTCAGGCCAATTATGGAACCTAGGAAATTCTGCAATTCGTATCTGCCTGCCAATAACAACTGAAGGACAAAGGTGAAGAAGTGACATAATACTGAACAAAACAGGCCCACCTGCACGGTTTTCTGCTGCTGACGAAGCGACGAAATTTATGAATGTCGCAATATCTGGCAGCGGTGGGATTCGAACCTCTGGCCCCCGCAGAGACTGGAGCCTAAATCCAGCGCCTTAGACCGCTCGGCCACGCTGCCACATGAAGCAACTTGGCTTCTGAAACTAGAAACTGGTGATTGAAATGTGGCTTGTTCTTGTAAAAACATAGGGGAAACAAAAGGAAATTAAATTCGTGAACGCCAATCTCTTTTCTGATGCAACCCACTAGATCAGAAGAAGCTGCGTGTTCACAGGGCAACACTAATAAATAGATGTTTGTTGGGCCACCGCCATTGTATATTTAATTCATAATTTATACCTGTTGTGTATTGCAAGCAGGACGTTGGTGCAAGTAAAGTGTGATAAAATTATGATGTGATTGTGGGTAGCAATACTGTTTTTATTGTTGTTGAAAATAACAATGCAAATAGCAGAGGATGGTTTCGATCCATCGACCTCTGGGTTATGGGCCCAGCACGCTTCCGCTGCGCCACTCTGCTGTCGGTTAGCAATTCGCTCGACGCAGGTTTTTAGGTTTCGATGTCCCACAGGGCTGTGTGTTAGCGAAATAAATTTCAGCATCCAGGATGTATTGAAAGCGATAGCATGGCCCTCAAATAGCCCAGAGACTCGGACACCGCAACACCCGTGTTGGGAGGCTCAAATGGCTGCACAATGTCACAAGGACGCTCAGTATTACACCACCCACAATGGGACAGACACAGAATGACACTCAGAAAACCAGCAACGGTATGTCAGGCCACACAAAGGGAAGGACAGAGAAAGACACTGAGGAAACTAGAGAGAGAGACACAAACAGACTGAATAAAATGAGGGACAGACAGAGACTGAGGGAAAGACCGAGACGGCGAGAGAAACAGAGAGGGAGATAGACAAACAGGGAAACGGAGAGTGAGATGAAGAGAGAGACCTGCATGAAGGTGCTTTCTGCTGTGTAAAGGTATTCCCTGTTGTGTAAAGGCCAACAGCACCATCTGGTGGTGGAGAAGCGGCGCTGCTGGAATGCGTTGAGAGTCGGGGAAGGCCCAGGCTGCAACAAGTTTGCAGCATTTGCAACTTATGTTGCTGCGAACAAAGTGATTTGTAAGTTGTGTTGCAGCTTTTTGTGTTTATTGCAAGAAGGAAGTTGCTGGAAGTAAAGCCTAAAGTGTGATAAAAATACCTGCCGCATTGAGCCTGAAATTTACCACAATTATAAGTGGAGGGAATAATAGGGAATATTTGCCGTCCTAATCACAAGTTCTTCAGAATAATGGCATGAAAAACACATCTGACTCTCATCCTGAACACAGAGTCCAGCTCACCAAACGTTTATACAGAATGGATCTTCTCTTCCCGTTGTCTTAATGTAACTTTCACTGTCTGGATAGGTTAGATTGAAAAAACATATTCGTGTTATATAAATCGGATTGTAGCAGAGGAGCAGATGGGAGGTGCTGTTCAAACGGTAAGTTTGTAAGGGCGAACGGGGAAACGACGGCGAGATGGTGTTTGCGAGAGTGACAGCAATGGTGAGCGCGTTTGACAGATTGCAAGGAATGGAAGAAACAAATATGTGAAAGTGGTGTACATCTGAATAAGTGAGACGCAGCAGGTGTGGAGACGAGTGAGTGAACGGTCTGAATTCAGTTGGTTGGGTGACGGTGTTTGCCGTGTTCGGTGCTGGGTTCAGGCCAATTATGGAACCTAGGAAATTCTGCAAATCGTATCTGCCTGTCAATAACAACTGAAGGACAAAGGTGAAGAAGTGACATAATACTGAACAAAACAGCCCACCTGCACGGTTTTCTGCTGCTGACGAAGCGACGAAATTTATGAATGTCGCAATATCTGGCAGCGGAGGGATTCGAACTCTGGCCCCCGCAGAGACTGGAGCCTAAATCCAGCGCCTTAGACCGCTCGGCCACGCTTCCACATGAAGCAACTTGGCTTCTGAAACTAGAAACTGGTGATTGAAATGTGGCTTGTTCTTGTAAAAACATAGGGGAAACAAAAGGAAATTAAATTCGTGAACGCCAATCTCTTTTCTGATGCAACCCACTAGATCAGAAGAAGCTGCGTGTTCACAGGGCAACACTAATAAATAGATGTTTGTTGGGCCACCGCCATTGTATATTTAATTCATAATTTATACCTGTTGTGTATTGCAAGCAGGACGTTGGTGCAAGTAAAGTGTGATAAAATTATGATGTGATTGTGGGTAGCAATACTGTTTTTATTGTTGTTGAAAATAACAATGCAAATAGCAGAGATGGTTTCGATCCATCGACCTCTGGGTTATGGGCCCAGCACGCTTCCGCTGCGCCACTCTGCTGTCGGTTAGCAATTCGCTCGACGCAGGTTTTTAGGTTTCGATGTCCCACAGGGCTGTGTGTTAGCGAAATAAATTTCAGCATCCAGGATGTATTGAAAGCGATAGCATGGCCCTCAAATAGCCCAGAGACTCGGACACCGCAACACCCGTGTTGGGAGGCTCAAATGGCTGCACAATGTCACAAGGACGCTCAGTATTACACCACCCACAATGGGACAGACACAGAATGACACTCAGAAAACCAGCAACGGTATGTCAGGCCACACAAAGGGAAGGACAGAGAAAGACACTGAGGAAACTAGAGAGAGAGACACAAACAGACTGAATAAAATGAGGGACAGACAGAGACTGAGGGAAAGACCGAGACGGCGAGAGAAACAGAGAGGGAGATAGACAAACAGGGAAACGGAGAGTGAGATGAAGAGAGAGACCTGCATGAAGGTGCTTTCTGCTGTGTAAAGGTATTCCCTGTTGTGTAAAGGCCAACAGCACCATCTGGTGGTGGAGAAGCGGCGCTGCTGGAATGCGTTGAGAGTCGGGGAAGGCCCAGGCTGCAACAAGTTTGCAGCATTTGCAACTTATGTTGCTGCGAACAAAGTGATTTGTAAGTTGTGTTGCAGCTTTTTGTGTTTATTGCAAGAAGGAAGTTGCTGGAAGTAAAGCCTAAAGTGTGATAAAAATACCTGCCGCATTGAGCCTGAAATTTACCACAATTATAAGTGGAGGGAATAATAGGGAATATTTGCCGTCCTAATCACAAGTTCTTCAGAATAATGGCATGAAAAACACATCTGACTCTCATCCTGAACACAGAGTCCAGCTCACCAAACTTTATACAGAATGGATCTTCTCTTCCCGTTGTCTTAATGTAACTTTCACTGTCTGGATAGGTTAGATTGAAAAAACATATTCGTGTTATATAAATCGGATTGTAGCAGAGGAGCAGATGGGAGGTGCTGTTCAAACGGTAAGTTTGTAAGGGCGAACGGGGAAACGACGGCGAGATGGTGTTTGCGAGAGTGACAGCAATGGTGAGCGCGTTTGACAGATTGCAAGAAATGGAAGAAACAAATATGTGAAAGTGGTGTACATCTGAATAAGTGAGACGCAGCAGGTGTGGAGACGAGTGAGTGAACGGTCTGAATTCAGTTGGTTGGGTGACGGTGTTTGCCGTGTTCGGTGCTGGGTTCAGGCCAATTATGGAACCTAGGAAATTCTGCAAATCGTATCTGCCTGTCAATAACAACTGAAGGACAAAGGTGAAGAAGTGACATAAAACTGAACAAAACAGCCCACCTGCACGGTTTTCTGCTGCTGGCGAAGCGACGAAATTTATGAATGTCGCAAAATCTGGCAGCGGTGGGATTCGAAACTCCGCTCTCGCAGAGATTGGAGCCTAAATCCAGCGCCTTAGACCGCTCGGCCACGCTACCACATGAAGCAACTTGGCTTCTGAAACTAGAAACTGGTGATTGAAATGTGGCTTGTTCTTGTAAAAACATAGGGGAAACAAAAGGAAATTAAATTCGTGAACGCCAATCTCTTTTCTGATGCAACCCACTAGATCAGAAGAAGCTGCGTGTTCACAGGGCAACACTAATAAATAGATGTTTGTTGGGCCACCGCCATTGTATATTTAATTCATAATTTATACCTGTTGTGTATTGCAAGCAGGACGTTGGTGCAAGTAAAGTGTGATAAAATTATGATGTGATTGTGGGTAGCAATACTGTTTTTATTGTTGTTGAAAATAACAATGCAAATAGCAGAGGATGGTTTCGATCCATCGACCTCTGGGTTATGGGCCCAGCACGCTTCCGCTGCGCCACTCTGCTGTCGGTTAGCAATTCGCTCGACGCAGGTTTTTAGGTTTCGATGTCCCACAGGGCTGTGTGTTAGCGAAATAAATTTCAGCATCCAGGATGTATTGAAAGCGATAGCATGGCCCTCAAATAGCCCAGAGACTCGGACACCGCAACACCCGTGTTGGGAGGCTCAAATGGCTGCACAATGTCACAAGGACGCTCAGTATTACACCACCCACAATGGGACAGACACAGAATGACACTCAGAAAACCAGCAAGGGTATGTCAGGCCACACAAAGGGAAGGACAGAGAAAGACACTGAGGAAACTAGAGAGAGAGACACAAACAGACTGAATAAAATGAGGGACAGACAGAGACTGAGGGAAAGACCGAGACGGCGAGAGAAACAGAGAGGGAGATAGACAAACAGGGAAACGGAGAGTGAGATGAAGAGAGAGACCTGCATGAAGGTGCTTTCTGCTGTGTAAAGGTATTCCCTGTTGTGTAAAGGCCAACAGCACCATCTGGTGGTGGAGAAGCGGCGCTGCTGGAATGCGTTGAGAGTAGGGGAAGGCCCAGGCTGCAACAAGTTTGCAGCATTTGCAACTTATGTTGCTGCGAACAAAGTGATTTGTAAGTTGTGTTGCAGCTTTTTGTGTTTATTGCAAGAAGGAAGTTGCTGGAAGTAAAGCCTAAAGTGTGATAAAAATACCTGCCGCATTGAGCCTGAAATTTACCACAATTATAAGTGGAGGGAATAATAGGGAATATTTGCCGTCCTAATCACAAGTTCTTCAGAATAATGGCATGAAAAACACATCTGACTCTCATCCTGAACACAGAGTCCAGCTCACCAAACGTTTATACAGAATGGATCTTCTCTTCCCGTTGTCTTAATGTAACTTTCACTGTCTGGATAGGTTAGATTGAAAAAACATATTCGTGTTATATAAATCGGATTGTAGCAGAGGAGCAGATGGGAGGTGCTGTTCAAACGGTAAGTTTGTAAGGGCGAACGGGGAAACGACGGCGAGATGGTGTTTGCGAGAGTGACAGCAATGGTGAGCGCGTTTGACAGATTGCAAGAATGGAAGAAACAAATATGTGAAAGTGGTGTACATCTGAATAAGTGAGACGCAGCAGGTGTGGAGACGAGTGAGTGAACGGTCTGAATTCAGTTGGTTGGGTGACGGTGTTTGCCGTGTTCGGTGCTGGGTTCAGGCCAATTATGGAACCTAGGAAATTCTGCAAATCGTATCTGCCTGTCAATAACAACTGAAGGACAAAGGTGAAGAAGTGACATAATACTGAACAAAACAGCCCACCTGCACGGTTTTCTGCTGCTGACGAAGCGACGAAATTTATGAATGTCGCAATATCTGGCAGCGGTGGGATTCGAACTCTGGCCCCCGCAGAGACTGGAGCCTAAATCCAGCGCCTTAGACCGCTCGGCCACGCTTCCACATGAAGCAACTTGGCTTCTGAAACTAGAAACTGGTGATTGAAATGTGGCATGGTCTTGTAAAAACATTGGGGAAACAAAAGGAAATTAAATTCGTGAACGCCAATCTCTTTTCTGATGCAACCCACTAGATCAGAAGAAGCTGCGTGTTCACAGGGCAACACTAATAAATAGATGTTTGTTGGGCCACCGCCATTGTATATTTAATTCATAATTTATACCTGTTGTGTATTGCAAGCAGGACGTTGGTGCAAGTAAAGTGTGATAAAATTATGATGTGATTGTGGGTAGCAATACTGTTTTTATTGTTGTTGAAAATAACAATGCAAATAGCAGAGGATGGTTTCGATCCATCGACCTCTGGGTTATGGGCCCAGCACGCTTCCGCTGCGCCACTCTGCTGTCGGTTAGCAATTCGCTCGACGCAGGTTTTTAGGTTTCGATGTCCCACAGGGCTGTGTGTTAGCGAAATAAATTTCAGCATCCAGGATGTATTGAAAGCGATAGCATGGCCCTCAAATAGCCCAGAGACCCGGACACCGCAACACCCGTGTTGGGAGGCTCAAATGGCTGCACAATGTCACAAGGACGCTCAGTATTACACCACCCACAATGGGACAGACACAGAATGACACTCAGAAAACCAGCAAGGGTATGTCAGGCCACACAAAGGGAAGGACAGAGAAAGACACTGAGGAAACTAGAGAGAGAGACACAAACAGACTGAATAAAATGAGGGACAGACAGAGACTGAGGGAAAGACCGAGACGGCGAGAGAAACAGAGAGGGAGATAGACAAACAGGGAAACGGAGAGTGAGATGAAGAGAGAGACCTGCATGAAGGTGCTTTCTGCTGTGTAAAGGTATTCCCTGTTGTGTAAAGGCCAACAGCACCATCTGGTGGTGGAGAAGCGGCGCTGCTGGAATGCGTTGAGAGTAGGGGAAGGCCCAGGCTGCAACAAGTTTGCAGCATTTGCAACTTATGTTGGTGCGAACAAAGTGATTTGTAAGTTGTGTTGCAGCTTTTTGTGTTTATTGCAAGAAGGAAGTTGCTGGAAGTAAAGCCTAAAGTGTGATAAAAATACCTGCCGCATTGAGCCTGAAATTTACCACAATTATAAGTGGAGGGAATAATAGGGAATATTTGCCGTCCTAATCACAAGTTCTTCAGAATAATGGCATGAAAAACACATCTGACTCTCATCCTGAACACAGAGTCCAGCTCACCAAACGTTTATACAGAATGGATCTTCTCTTCCCGTTGTCTTAATGTAACTTTCACTGTCTGGATAGGTTAGATTGAAAAAACATATTCGTGTTATATAAATCGGATTGTAGCAGAGGAGCAGATGGGAGGTGCTGTTCAAACGGTAAGTTTGTAAGGGCGAACGGGGAAACGACGGCGAGATGGTGTTTGCGAGAGTGACAGCAATGGTGAGCGCGTTTGACAGATTGCAAGAAATGAAATGAATATGTGAAAGTGGTGGTCATCTGAAAAAGTGAGACGCAGCAGGTGTGGAGACGAGTGAACGGTGTGAATTCAATTGGTTGGGTGACGGTGTTTGCCGTGTTCGGTGCTGGGTTCAGGCCAATTATGGAACCTAGGAAATTCTGCAAATCGTATCTGCCTGTCAATAACAACTGAAGGACAAAGGTGAAGAAGTGACATAATACTGAACAAAACAGGCCCACCTGCACGATTTTCTGCTGCTGACGAAGCGACGAAATTTATGAATGTCGCAATATCTGGCAGCGGTGGGATTCGAACTCTGGCCCCCGCAGAGACTGGAGCCTAAATCCAGCGCCTTAGACCGCTCGGCCACGCTTCCACATGAAGCAACTTGGCTTCTGAAACTAGAAACTGGTGATTGAAATGTGGCTTGTTCTTGTAAAAACATAGGGGAAACAAAAGGAAATTAAATTCGTGAACGCCAATCTCTTTTCTGATGCAACCCACTAGATCAGAAGAAGCTGCGTGTTCACAGGGCAACACTAATAAATAGATGTTTGTTGGGCCACCGCCATTGTATATTTAATTCATAATTTATACCTGTTGTGTATTGCAAGCAGGACGTTGGTGCAAGTAAAGTGTGATAAAATTATGATGTGATTGTGGGTAGCAATACTGTTTTTATTGTTGTTGAAAATAACAATGCAAATAGCAGAGGATGGTTTCGATCCATCGACCTCTGGGTTATGGGCCCAGCACGCTTCCGCTGCGCCACTCTGCTGTCGGTTAGCAATTCGCTCGACGCAGGTTTTTAGGTTTCGATGTCCCACAGGGCTGTGTGTTAGCGAAATAAATTTCAGCATCCAGGATGTATTGAAAGCGATAGCATGGCCCTCAAATAGCCCAGAGACCCGGACACCGCAACACCCGTGTTGGGAGGCTCAAATGGCTGCACAATGTCACAAGGACGCTCAGTATTACACCACCCACAATGGGACAGACACAGAATGACACTCAGAAAACCAGCAAGGGTATGTCAGGCCACACAAAGGGAAGGACAGAGAAAGACACTGAGGAAACTAGAGAGAGAGACACAAACAGACTGAATAAAATGAGGGACAGACAGAGACTGAGGGAAAGACCGAGACGGCGAGAGAAACAGAGAGGGAGATAGACAAACAGGGAAACGGAGAGTGAGATGAAGAGAGAGACCTGCATGAAGGTGCTTTCTGCTGTGTAAAGGTATTCCCTGTTGTGTAAAGGCCAACAGCACCATCTGGTGGTGGAGAAGCGGCGCTGCTGGAATGCGTTGAGAGTAGGGGAAGGCCCAGGCTGCAACAAGTTTGCAGCATTTGCAACTTATGTTGGTGCGAACAAAGTGATTTGTAAGTTGTGTTGCAGCTTTTTGTGTTTATTGCAAGAAGGAAGTTGCTGGAAGTAAAGCCTAAAGTGTGATAAAAATACCTGCCGCATTGAGCCTGAAATTTACCACAATTATAAGTGGAGGGAATAATAGGGAATATTTGCCGTCCTAATCACAAGTTCTTCAGAATAATGGCATGAAAAACACATCTGACTCTCATCCTGAACACAGAGTCCAGCTCACCAAACGTTTATACAGAATGGATCTTCTCTTCCCGTTGTCTTAATGTAACTTTCACTGTCTGGATAGGTTAGATTGAAAAAACATATTCGTGTTATATAAATCGGATTGTAGCAGAGGAGCAGATGGGAGGTGCTGTTCAAACGGTAAGTTTGTAAGGGCGAACGGGGAAACGACGGCGAGATGGTGTTTGCGAGAGTGACAGCAATGGTGAGCGCGTTTGACAGATTGCAAGAATGGAAGAAACAAATATGTGAAAGTGGTGTACATCTGAATAAGTGAGACGCAGCAGGTGTGGAGACGAGTGAGTGAACGGTCTGAATTCAGTTGGTTGGGTGACGGTGTTTGCCGTGTTCGGTGCTGGGTTCAGGCCAATTATGGAACCTAGGAAATTCTGCAAATCGTATCTGCCTGTCAATAACAACTGAAGGACAAAGGTGAAGAAGTGACATAATACTGAACAAAACAGCCCACCTGCACGGTTTTCTGCTGCTGACGAAGCGACGAAATTTATGAATGTCGCAATATCTGGCAGCGGTGGGATTCGAACTCTGGCCCCCGCAGAGACTGGAGCCTAAATCCAGCGCCTTAGACCGCTCGGCCACGCTTCCACATGAAGCAACTTGGCTTCTGAAACTAGAAACTGGTGATTGAAATGCGGCTTGGTCTTGTAAAAACATAGGGGAAACAAAAGGAAATTAAATTCGTGAACGCCAATCTCTTTTCTGATGCAACCCACTAGATCAGAAGAAGCTGCGTGTTCACAGGGCAACACTAATAAATAGATGTTTGTTGGGCCACCGCCATTGTATATTTAATTCATAATTTATACCTGTTGTGTATTGCAAGCAGGACGTTGGTGCAAGTAAAGTGTGATAAAATTATGATGTGATTGTGGGTAGCAATACTGTTTTTATTGTTGTTGAAAATAACAATGCAAATAGCAGAGAATGGTTTCGATCCATCGACCTCTGGGTTATGGGCCCAGCACGCTTCCGCTGCGCCACTCTGCTGTCGGTTAGCAATTCGCTCGACGCAGGTTTTTAGGTTTCGATGTCCCACAGGGCTGTGTGTTAGCGAAATAAATTTCAGCATCCAGGATGTATTGAAAGCGATAGCATGGCCCTCAAATAGCCCAGAGACCCGGACACCGCAACACCCGTGTTGGGAGGCTCAAATGGCTGCACAATGTCACAAGGACGCTCAGTATTACACCACCCACAATGGGACAGACACAGAATGACACTCAGAAAACCAGCAAGGGTATGTCAGGCCACACAAAGGGAAGGACAGAGAAAGACACTGAGGAAACTAGAGAGAGAGACACAAACAGACTGAATAAAATGAGGGACAGACAGAGACTGAGGGAAAGACCGAGACGGCGAGAGAAACAGAGAGGGAGATAGACAAACAGGGAAACGGAGAGTGAGATGAAGAGAGAGACCTGCATGAAGGTGCTTTCTGCTGTGTAAAGGTATTCCCTGTTGTGTAAAGGCCAACAGCACCATCTGGTGGTGGAGAAGCGGCGCTGCTGGAATGCGTTGAGAGTAGGGGAAGGCCCAGGCTGCAACAAGTTTGCAGCATTTGCAACTTATGTTGGTGCGAACAAAGTGATTTGTAAGTTGTGTTGCAGCTTTTTGTGTTTATTGCAAGAAGGAAGTTGCTGGAAGTAAAGCCTAAAGTGTGATAAAAATACCTGCCGCATTGAGCCTGAAATTTACCACAATTATAAGTGGAGGGAATAATAGGGAATATTTGCCGTCCTAATCACAAGTTCTTCAGAATAATGGCATGAAAAACACATCTGACTCTCATCCTGAACACAGAGTCCAGCTCACCAAACGTTTATACAGAATGGATCTTCTCTTCCCGTTGTCTTAATGTAACTTTCACTGTCTGGATAGGTTAGATTGAAAAAACATATTCGTGTTATATAAATCGGATTGTAGCAGAGGAGCAGATGGGAGGTGCTGTTCAAACGGTAAGTTTGTAAGGGCGAACGGGGAAACGACGGCGAGATGGTGTTTGCGAGAGTGACAGCAATGGTGAGCGCGTTTGACAGATTGCAAGAATGGAAGAAACAAATATGTGAAAGTGGTGTACATCTGAATAAGTGAGACGCAGCAGGTGTGGAGACGAGTGAGTGAACGGTCTGAATTCAGTTGGTTGGGTGACGGTGTTTGCCGTGTTCGGTGCTGGGTTCAGGCCAATTATGGAACCAGGAAATTCTGCAAATCGTATCTGCCTGTCAATAACAACTGAAGGACAAAGGTGAAGAAGTGACATAATACTGAACAAAACAGGCCCACCTGCACGGTTTTCTGCTGCTGACGAAGCGACGAAATTTATGAATGTCGCAATATCTGGCAGCGGTGGGATTCGAACTCTGGCCCCCGCAGAGACTGGAGCCTAAATCCAGCGCCTTAGACCGCTCGGCCACGCTTCCACATGAAGCAACTTGGCTTCTGAAACTAGAAACTGGTGATTGAAATGTGGCTTGGTCTTGTAAAAACATAGGGGAAACAAAAGGAAATTAAATTCGTGAACGCCAATCTCTTTTCTGATGCAACCCACTAGATCAGAAGAAGCTGCGTGTTCACAGGGCAACACTAATAAATAGATGTTTGTTGGGCCACCGCCATTGTATATTTAATTCATAATTTATACCTGTTGTGTATTGCAAGCAGGACGTTGGTGCAAGTAAAGTGTGATAAAATTATGATGTGATTGTGGGTAGCAATACTGTTTTTATTGTTGTTGAAAATAACAATGCAAATAGCAGAGAATGGTTTCGATCCATCGACCTCTGGGTTATGGGCCCAGCACGCTTCCGCTGCGCCACTCTGCTGTCGGTTAGCAATTCGCTCGACGCAGGTTTTTAGGTTTCGATGTCCCACAGGGCTGTGTGTTAGCGAAATAAATTTCAGCATCCAGGATGTATTGAAAGCGATAGCATGGCCCTCAAATAGCCCAGAGACCCGGACACCGCAACACCCGTGTTGGGAGGCTCAAATGGCTGCACAATGTCACAAGGACGCTCAGTATTACACCACCCACAATGGGACAGACACAGAATGACACTCAGAAAACCAGCAAGGGTATGTCAGGCCACACAAAGGGAAGGACAGAGAAAGACACTGAGGAAACTAGAGAGAGAGACACAAACAGACTGAATAAAATGAGGGACAGACAGAGACTGAGGGAAAGACCGAGACGGCGAGAGAAACAGAGAGGGAGATAGACAAACAGGGAAACGGAGAGTGAGATGAAGAGAGAGACCTGCATGAAGGTGCTTTCTGCTGTGTAAAGGTATTCCCTGTTGTGTAAAGGCCAACAGCACCATCTGGTGGTGGAGAAGCGGCGCTGCTGGAATGCGTTGAGAGTAGGGGAAGGCCCAGGCTGCAACAAGTTTGCAGCATTTGCAACTTATGTTGGTGCGAACAAAGTGATTTGTAAGTTGTGTTGCAGCTTTTTGTGTTTATTGCAAGAAGGAAGTTGCTGGAAGTAAAGCCTAAAGTGTGATAAAAATACCTGCCGCATTGAGCCTGAAATTTACCACAATTATAAGTGGAGGGAATAATAGGGAATATTTGCCGTCCTAATCACAAGTTCTTCAGAATAATGGCATGAAAAACACATCTGACTCTCATCCTGAACACAGAGTCCAGCTCACCAAACGTTTATACAGAATGGATCTTCTCTTCCCGTTGTCTTAATGTAACTTTCACTGTCTGGATAGGTTAGATTGAAAAAACATATTCGTGTTATATAAATCGGATTGTAGCAGAGGAGCAGATGGGAGGTGCTGTTCAAACGGTAAGTTTGTAAGGGCGAACGGGGAAACGACGGCGAGATGGTGTTTGCGAGAGTGACAGCAATGGTGAGCGCGTTTGACAGATTGCAAGAAATGGAAGAAACAAATATGTGAAAGTGGTGTACATCTGAATAAGTGAGACGCAGCAGGTGTGGAGACGAGTGAGTGAACGGTCTGAATTCAGTTGGTTGGGTGACGGTGTTTGCCGTGTTCGGTGCTGGGTTCAGGCCAATTGTGGAATCCAGGAAATTCTGCAAATCGTATCTGCCTGTCAATAACAACTGAAGGACAAAGGTGAAGAAGTGACATAATACTGAACAAAACAGCCCACCTGCACGGTTTTCTGCTGCTGACGAAGCGACGAAATTTATGAATGTCGCAATATCTGGCAGCGGTGGGATTCGAACTCTGGCCCCCGCAGAGACTGAAGCCTAAATCCAGCGCCTTAGACCGCTCGGCCACGCTGCCACATGAAGCAACTTGGCTTCTGAAACTAGAAACTGGTGATTGAAATGTGGCTTGTTCTTGTAAAAACATAGGGGAAACAAAAGGAAATTAAATTCGTGAACGCCAATCTCTTTTCTGATGCAACCCACTAGATCAGAAGAAGCTGCGTGTTCACAGGGCAACACTAATAAATAGATGTTTGTTGGGCCACCGCCATTGTATATTTAATTCATAATTTATACCTGTTGTGTATTGCAAGCAGGACGTTGGTGCAAGTAAAGTGTGATAAAATTATGATGTGATTGTGGGTAGCAATACTGTTTTTATTGTTGTTGAAAATAACAATGCAAATAGCAGAGATGGTTTCGATCCATCGACCTCTGGGTTATGGGCCCAGCACGCTTCCGCTGCGCCACTCTGCTGTCGGTTAGCAATTCGCTCGACGCAGGTTTTTAGGTTTCGATGTCCCACAGGGCTGTGTGTTAGCGAAATAAATTTCAGCATCCAGGATGTATTGAAAGCGATAGCATGGCCCTCAAATAGCCCAGAGACCCGGACACCGCAACACCCGTGTTGGGAGGCTCAAATGGCTGCACAATGTCACAAGGACGCTCAGTATTACACCACCCACAATGGGACAGACACAGAATGACACTCAGAAAACCAGCAAGGGTATGTCAGGCCACACAAAGGGAAGGACAGAGAAAGACACTGAGGAAACTAGAGAGAGAGACACAAACAGACTGAATAAAATGAGGGACAGACAGAGACTGAGGGAAAGACCGAGACGGCGAGAGAAACAGAGAGGGAGATAGACAAACAGGGAAACGGAGAGTGAGATGAAGAGAGAGACCTGCATGAAGGTGCTTTCTGCTGTGTAAAGGTATTCCCTGTTGTGTAAAGGCCAACAGCACCATCTGGTGGTGGAGAAGCGGCGCTGCTGGAATGCGTTGAGAGTAGGGGAAGGCCCAGGCTGCAACAAGTTTGCAGCATTTGCAACTTATGTTGGTGCGAACAAAGTGATTTGTAAGTTGTGTTGCAGCTTTTTGTGTTTATTGCAAGAAGGAAGTTGCTGGAAGTAAAGCCTAAAGTGTGATAAAAATACCTGCCGCATTGAGCCTGAAATTTACCACAATTATAAGTGGAGGGAATAATAGGGAATATTTGCCGTCCTAATCACAAGTTCTTCAGAATAATGGCATGAAAAACACATCTGACTCTCATCCTGAACACAGAGTCCAGCTCACCAAACGTTTATACAGAATGGATCTTCTCTTCCCGTTGTCTTAATGTAACTTTCACTGTCTGGATAGGTTAGATTGAAAAAACATATTCGTGTTATATAAATCGGATTGTAGCAGAGGAGCAGATGGGAGGTGCTGTTCAAACGGTAAGTTTGTAAGGGCGAACGGGGAAACGACGGCGAGATGGTGTTTGCGAGAGTGACAGCAATGGTGAGCGCGTTTGACAGATTGCAAGAATGGAAGAAACAAATATGTGAAAGTGGTGTACATCTGAATAAGTGAGACGCAGCAGGTGTGGAGACGAGTGAGTGAACGGTCTGAATTCAGTTGGTTGGGTGACGGTGTTTGCCGTGTTCGGTGCTGGGTTCAGGCCAATTATGGAACCCAGGAAATTCTGCAAATCGTATCTGCCTGTCAATAACAACTGAAGGACAAAGGTGAAGAAGTGACATAATACTGAACAAAACAGGCCCACCTGCACGGTTTTCTGCTGCTGACGAAGCGACGAAATTTATGAATGTCGCAATATCTGGCAGCGGTGGGATTCGAACTCTGGCCCCCGCAGAGACTGGAGCCTAAATCCAGCGCCTTAGACCGCTCGGCCACGCTGCCACATGAAGCAACTTGGCTTCTGAAACTAGAAACTGGTGATTGAAATGTGGCTTGTTCTTGTAAAAACATAGGGGAAACAAAAGGAAATTAAATTCGTGAACGCCAATCTCTTTTCTGATGCAACCCACTAGATCAGAAGAAGCTGCGTGTTCACAGGGCAACACTAATAAATAGATGTTTGTTGGGCCACCGCCATTGTATATTTAATTCATAATTTATACCTGTTGTGTATTGCAAGCAGGACGTTGGTGCAAGTAAAGTGTGATAAAATTATGATGTGATTGTGGGTAGCAATACTGTTTTTATTGTTGTTGAAAATAACAATGCAAATAGCAGAGGATGGTTTCGATCCATCGACCTCTGGGTTATGGGCCCAGCACGCTTCCGCTGCGCCACTCTGCTGTCGGTTAGCAATTCGCTCGACGCAGGTTTTTAGGTTTCGATGTCCCACAGGGCTGTGTGTTAGCGAAATAAATTTCAGCATCCAGGATGTATTGAAAGCGATAGCATGGCCCTCAAATAGCCCAGAGACTCGGACACCGCAACACCCGTGTTGGGAGGCTCAAATGGCTGCACAATGTCACAAGGACGCTCAGTATTACACCACCCACAATGGGACAGACACAGAATGACACTCAGAAAACCAGCAAGGGTATGTCAGGCCACACAAAGGGAAGGACAGAGAAAGACACTGAGGAAACTAGAGAGAGAGACACAAACAGACTGAATAAAATGAGGGACAGACAGAGACTGAGGGAAAGACCGAGACGGCGAGAGAAACAGAGAGGGAGATAGACAAACAGGGAAACGGAGAGTGAGATGAAGAGAGAGACCTGCATGAAGGTGCTTTCTGCTGTGTAAAGGTATTCCCTGTTGTGTAAAGGCCAACAGCACCATCTGGTGGTGGAGAAGCGGCGCTGCTGGAATGCGTTGAGAGTAGGGGAAGGCCCAGGCTGCAACAAGTTTGCAGCATTTGCAACTTATGTTGGTGCGAACAAAGTGATTTGTAAGTTGTGTTGCAGCTTTTTGTGTTTATTGCAAGAAGGAAGTTGCTGGAAGTAAAGCCTAAAGTGTGATAAAAATACCTGCCGCATTGAGCCTGAAATTTACCACAATTATAAGTGGAGGGAATAATAGGGAATATTTGCCGTCCTAATCACAAGTTCTTCAGAATAATGGCATGAAAAACACATCTGACTCTCATCCTGAACACAGAGTCCAGCTCACCAAACGTTTATACAGAATGGATCTTCTCTTCCCGTTGTCTTAATGTAACTTTCACTGTCTGGATAGGTTAGATTGAAAAAACATATTCGTGTTATATAAATCGGATTGTAGCAGAGGAGCAGATGGGAGGTGCTGTTCAAACGGTAAGTTTGTAAGGGCGAACGGGGAAACGACGGCGAGATGGTGTTTGCGAGAGTGACAGCAATGGTGAGCGCGTTTGACAGATTGCAAGAAATGAAATGAATATGTGAAAGTGGTGGTCATCTGAAAAAGTGAGACGCAGCAGGTGTGGAGACGAGTGAACGGTGTGAATTCAATTGGTTGGGTGACGGTGTTTGCCGTGTTCGGTGCTGGGTTCAGGCCAATTATGGAACCCAGGAAATTCTGCAAATCGTATCTGGCTGTCAATAACAACTGAAGGACAAAGGTGAAAAAGTGACATAATACTGAGCAAACCAGCCCCACCTGCACGGTTTTCTGCTGCTGACGCAGCGACGAAATTTATGAATGTCGCAATATCTGGCAGCGGTGGGATTCGAACTCTGGCCCCCGCAGAGACTGGAGCCTAAATCCAGCGCCTTAGACCGCTCGGCCACGCTTCCACATGAAGCAACTTGGCTTCTGAAACTAGAAACTGGTGATTGAAATGTGGCTTGTTCTTGTAAAAACATAGGGGAAACAAAAGGAAATTAAATTCGTGAACGCCAATCTCTTTTCTGATGCAACCCACTAGATCAGAAGAAGCTGCGTGTTCACAGGGCAACACTAATAAATAGATGTTTGTTGGGCCACCGCCATTGTATATTTAATTCATAATTTATACCTGTTGTGTATTGCAAGCAGGACGTTGGTGCAAGTAAAGTGTGATAAAATTATGATGTGATTGTGGGTAGCAATACTGTTTTTATTGTTGTTGAAAATAACAATGCAAATAGCAGAGGATGGTTTCGATCCATCGACCTCTGGGTTATGGGCCCAGCACGCTTCCGCTGCGCCACTCTGCTGTCGGTTAGCAATTCGCTCGACGCAGGTTTTTAGGTTTCGATGTCCCACAGGGCTGTGTGTTAGCGAAATAAATTTCAGCATCCAGGATGTATTGAAAGCGATAGCATGGCCCTCAAATAGCCCAGAGACTCGGACACCGCAACACCCGTGTTGGGAGGCTCAAATGGCTGCACAATGTCACAAGGACGCTCAGTATTACACCACCCACAATGGGACAGACACAGAATGACACTCAGAAAACCAGCAAGGGTATGTCAGGCCACACAAAGGGAAGGACAGAGAAAGACACTGAGGAAACTAGAGAGAGAGACACAAACAGACTGAATAAAATGAGGGACAGACAGAGACTGAGGGAAAGACCGAGACGGCGAGAGAAACAGAGAGGGAGATAGACAAACAGGGAAACGGAGAGTGAGATGAAGAGAGAGACCTGCATGAAGGTGCTTTCTGCTGTGTAAAGGTATTCCCTGTTGTGTAAAGGCCAACAGCACCATCTGGTGGTGGAGAAGCGGCGCTGCTGGAATGCGTTGAGAGTCGGGGAAGGCCCAGGCTGCAACAAGTTTGCAGCATTTGCAACTTATGTTGGTGCGAACAAAGTGATTTGTAAGTTGTGTTGCAGCTTTTTGTGTTTATTGCAAGAAGGAAGTTGCTGGAAGTAAAGCCTAAAGTGTGATAAAAATACCTGCCGCATTGAGCCTGAAATTTACCACAATTATAAGTGGAGGGAATAATAGGGAATATTTGCCGTCCTAATCACAAGTTCTTCAGAATAATGGCATGAAAAACACATCTGACTCTCATCCTGAACACAGAGTCCAGCTCACCAAACGTTTATACAGAATGGATCTTCTCTTCCCGTTGTCTTAATGTAACTTTCACTGTCTGGATAGGTTAGATTGAAAAAACATATTCGTGTTATATAAATCGGATTGTAGCAGAGGAGCAGATGGGAGGTGCTGTTCAAACGGTAAGTTTGTAAGGGCGAACGGGGAAACGACGGCGAGATGGTGTTTGCGAGAGTGACAGCAATGGTGAGCGCGTTTGACAGATTGCAAGAAATGAAATGAATATGTGAAAGTGGTGGTCATCTGAAAAAGTGAGACGCAGCAGGTGTGGAGACGAGTGAACGGTGTGAATTCAATTGGTTGGGTGACGGTGTTTGCCGTGTTCGGTGCTGGGTTCAGGCCAATTATGGAACCCAGGAAATTCTGCAAATCGTATCTGGCTGTCAATAACAACTGAAGGACAAAGGTGAAAAAGTGACATAATACTGAGCAAAACAGCCCCACCTGCACGGTTTTCTGCTGCTGACGAAGCGACGAAATTTATGAATGTCGCAATATCTGGCAGCGGTGGGATTCGAACTCTGGCCCCCGCAGAGACTGGAGCCTAAATCCAGCGCCTTAGACCGCTCGGCCACGCTTCCACATGAAGCAACTTGGCTTCTGAAACTAGAAACTGGTGATTGAAATGCGGCTTGGTCTTGTAAAAACAAAGGGGAAACAAAAGGAAATTAAATTCGTGAACGCCAATCTCTTTTCTGATGCAACCCACTAGATCAGAAGAAGCTGCGTGTTCACAGGGCAACACTAATAAATAGATGTTTGTTGGGCCACCGCCATTGTATATTTAATTCATAATTTATACCTGTTGTGTATTGCAAGCAGGACGTTGGTGCAAGTAAAGTGTGATAAAATTATGATGTGATTGTGGGTAGCAATACTGTTTTTATTGTTGTTGAAAATAACAATGCAAATAGCAGAGGATGGTTTCGATCCATCGACCTCTGGGTTATGGGCCCAGCACGCTTCCGCTGCGCCACTCTGCTGTCGGTTAGCAATTCGCTCGACGCAGGTTTTTAGGTTTCGATGTCCCACAGGGCTGTGTGTTAGCGAAATAAATTTCAGCATCCAGGATGTATTGAAAGCGATAGCATGGCCCTCAAATAGCCCAGAGACCCGGACACCGCAACACCCGTGTTGGGAGGCTCAAATGGCTGCACAATGTCACAAGGACGCTCAGTATTACACCACCCACAATGGGACAGACACAGAATGACACTCAGAAAACCAGCAAGGGTATGTCAGGCCACACAAAGGGAAGGACAGAGAAAGACACTGAGGAAACTAGAGAGAGAGACACAAACAGACTGAATAAAATGAGGGACAGACAGAGACTGAGGGAAAGACCGAGACGGCGAGAGAAACAGAGAGGGAGATAGACAAACAGGGAAACGGAGAGTGAGATGAAGAGAGAGACCTGCATGAAGGTGCTTTCTGCTGTGTAAAGGTATTCCCTGTTGTGTAAAGGCCAACAGCACCATCTGGTGGTGGAGAAGCGGCGCTGCTGGAATGCGTTGAGAGTCGGGGAAGGCCCAGGCTGCAACAAGTTTGCAGCATTTGCAACTTATGTTGGTGCGAACAAAGTGATTTGTAAGTTGTGTTGCAGCTTTTTGTGTTTATTGCAAGAAGGAAGTTGCTGGAAGTAAAGCCTAAAGTGTGATAAAAATACCTGCCGCATTGAGCCTGAAATTTACCACAATTATAAGTGGAGGGAATAATAGGGAATATTTGCCGTCCTAATCACAAGTTCTTCAGAATAATGGCATGAAAAACACATCTGACTCTCATCCTGAACACAGAGTCCAGCTCACCAAACGTTTATACAGAATGGATCTTCTCTTCCCGTTGTCTTAATGTAACTTTCACTGTCTGGATAGGTTAGATTGAAAAAACATATTCGTGTTATATAAATCGGATTGTAGCAGAGGAGCAGATGGGAGGTGCTGTTCAAACGGTAAGTTTGTAAGGGCGAACGGGGAAACGACGGCGAGATGGTGTTTGCGAGAGTGACAGCAATGGTGAGCGCGTTTGACAGATTGCAAGAAATGAAATGAATATGTGAAAGTGGTGGTCATCTGAAAAAGTGAGACGCAGCAGGTGTGGAGACGAGTGAACGGTGTGAATTCAATTGGTTGGGTGACGGTGTTTGCCGTGTTCGGTGCTGGGTTCAGGCCAATTATGGAACCCAGGAAATTCTGCAAATCGTATCTGGCTGTCAATAACAACTGAAGGACAAAGGTGAAAAAGTGACATAATACTGAGCAAAACAGCCCCACCTGCACGGTTTTCTGCTGCTGACGAAGCGACGAAATTTATGAATGTCGCAATATCTGGCAGCGGTGGGATTCGAACTCTGGCCCCCGCAGAGACTGGAGCCTAAATCCAGCGCCTTAGACCGCTCGGCCACGCTTCCACATGAAGCAACTTGGCTTCTGAAACTAGAAACTGGTGATTGAAATGCGGCTTGGTCTTGTAAAAACAAAGGGGAAACAAAAGGAAATTAAATTCGTGAACGCCAATCTCTTTTCTGATGCAACCCACTAGATCAGAAGAAGCTGCGTGTTCACAGGGCAACACTAA
Source organism: Squalus acanthias (assembly GCA_030390025.1). NCBI lineage: Eukaryota > Metazoa > Chordata > Chondrichthyes > Squaliformes > Squalidae > Squalus > Squalus acanthias. Next base: position 691,873 of record JASTWF010000196.1, on the reverse strand, counting down.
TAAATAGATGTTTGTTGGGCCACCGCCATTGTATATTTAATTCATAATTTATACCTGTTGTGTATTGCAAGCAGGACGTTGGTGCAAGTAAAGTGTGATAAAATTATGATGTGATTGTGGGTAGCAATACTGTTTTTATTGTTGTTGAAAATAACAATGCAAATAGCAGAGGATGGTTTCGATCCATCGACCTCTGGGTTATGGGCCCAGCACGCTTCCGCTGCGCCACTCTGCTGTCGGTTAGCAATTCGCTCGACGCAGGTTTTTAGGTTTCGATGTCCCACAGGGCTGTGTGTTAGCGAAATAAATTTCAGCATCCAGGATGTATTGAAAGCGATAGCATGGCCCTCAAATAGCCCAGAGACTCGGACACCGCAACACCCGTGTTGGGAGGCTCAAATGGCTGCACAATGTCACAAGGACGCTCAGTATTACACCACCCACAATGGGACAGACACAGAATGACACTCAGAAAACCAGCAAGGGTATGTCAGGCCACACAAAGGGAAGGACAGAGAAAGACACTGAGGAAACTAGAGAGAGAGACACAAACAGACTGAATAAAATGAGGGACAGACAGAGACTGAGGGAAAGACCGAGACGGCGAGAGAAACAGAGAGGGAGATAGACAAACAGGGAAACGGAGAGTGAGATGAAGAGAGAGACCTGCATGAAGGTGCTTTCTGCTGTGTAAAGGTATTCCCTGTTGTGTAAAGGCCAACAGCACCATCTGGTGGTGGAGAAGCGGCGCTGCTGGAATGCGTTGAGAGTCGGGGAAGGCCCAGGCTGCAACAAGTTTGCAGCATTTGCAACTTATGTTGGTGCGAACAAAGTGATTTGTAAGTTGTGTTGCAGCTTTTTGTGTTTATTGCAAGAAGGAAGTTGCTGGAAGTAAAGCCTAAAGTGTGATAAAAATACCTGCCGCATTGAGCCTGAAATTTACCACAATTATAAGTGGAGGGAATAATAGGGAATATTTGCCGTCCTAATCACAAGTTCTTCAGAATAATGGCATGAAAAACACATCTGACTCTCATCCTGAACACAGAGTCCAGCTCACCAAACGTTTATACAGAATGGATCTTCTCTTCCCGTTGTCTTAATGTAACTTTCACTGTCTGGATAGGTTAGATTGAAAAAACATATTCGTGTTATATAAATCGGATTGTAGCAGAGGAGCAGATGGGAGGTGCTGTTCAAACGGTAAGTTTGTAAGGGCGAACGGGGAAACGACGGCGAGATGGTGTTTGCGAGAGTGACAGCAATGGTGAGCGCGTTTGACAGATTGCAAGAAATGGAAGAAACAAATATGTGAAAGTGGTGTACATCTGAACAAGTGAGACGCAGCAGGTGTGGAGACGAGTGAGTGAACGGTCTGAATTCAGTTGGTTGGGTGACGGTGTTTGCCGTGTTCGGTGCTGGGTTCAGGCCAATTGTGGAATCTCGGAAATTCTGCAAATCGTATCTGCCTGTCAATAACAACTGAAGGACAAAGGTGAAGAAGTGACATAATACTGAACAAAACAGCCCCACCTGCACGGTTTTCTGCTGCTGACGAAGCGACGAAATTTATGAATGTCGCAATATCTGGCAGCGGTGGGATTTGAACTCTGGCCCCCGCAGCGACTGAAGCCTAAATCCAGCGCCTTAGACCGCTCGGCCACGCTGCCACATGAAGCAGCTTGGCTTCTGAAACTAGAAACTGGTGATTGAAATGTGGCTTGTTCTTGTAAAAACATAGGGGAAACAAAAGGAAATTAAATTCGTGAACGCCAATCTCTTTTCTGATGCAACCCACTAGATCAGAAGAAGCTGCGTGTTCACAGGGCAACACTAATAAATAGATGTTTGTTGGGCCACCGCCATTGTATATTTAATTCATAATTTATACCTGTTGTGTATTGCAAGCAGGACGTTGGTGCAAGTAAAGTGTGATAAAATTATGATGTGATTGTGGGTAGCAATACTGTTTTTATTGTTGTTGAAAATAACAATGCAAATAGCAGAGGATGGTTTCGATCCATCGACCTCTGGGTTATGGGCCCAGCACGCTTCCGCTGCGCCACTCTGCTGTCGGTTAGCAATTCGCTCGACGCAGGTTTTTAGGTTTCGATGTCCCACAGGGCTGTGTGTTAGCGAAATAAATTTCAGCATCCAGGATGTATTGAAAGCGATAGCATGGCCCTCAAATAGCCCAGAGACCCGGACACCGCAACACCCGTGTTGGGAGGCTCAAATGGCTGCACAATGTCACAAGGACGCTCAGTATTACACCACCCACAATGGGACAGACACAGAATGACACTCAGAAAACCAGCAAGGGTATGTCAGGCCACACAAAGGGAAGGACAGAGAAAGACACTGAGGAAACTAGAGAGAGAGACACAAACAGACTGAATAAAATGAGGGACAGACAGAGACTGAGGGAAAGACCGAGACGGCGAGAGAAACAGAGAGGGAGATAGACAAACAGGGAAACGGAGAGTGAGATGAAGAGAGAGACCTGCATGAAGGTGCTTTCTGCTGTGTAAAGGTATTCCCTGTTGTGTAAAGGCCAACAGCACCATCTGGTGGTGGAGAAGCGGCGCTGCTGGAATGCGTTGAGAGTAGGGGAAGGCCCAGGCTGCAACAAGTTTGCAGCATTTGCAACTTATGTTGGTGCGAACAAAGTGATTTGTAAGTTGTGTTGCAGCTTTTTGTGTTTATTGCAAGAAGGAAGTTGCTGGAAGTAAAGCCTAAAGTGTGATAAAAATACCTGCCGCATTGAGCCTGAAATTTACCACAATTATAAGTGGAGGGAATAATAGGGAATATTTGCCGTCCTAATCACAAGTTCTTCAGAATAATGGCATGAAAAACACATCTGACTCTCATCCTGAACACAGAGTCCAGCTCACCAAACGTTTATACAGAATGGATCTTCTCTTCCCGTTGTCTTAATGTAACTTTCACTGTCTGGATAGGTTAGATTGAAAAAACATATTCGTGTTATATAAATCGGATTGTAGCAGAGGAGCAGATGGGAGGTGCTGTTCAAACGGTAAGTTTGTAAGGGCGAACGGGGAAACGACGGCGAGATGGTGTTTGCGAGAGTGACAGCAATGGTGAGCGCGTTTGACAGATTGCAAGAATGGAAGAAACAAATATGTGAAAGTGGTGTACATCTGAATAAGTGAGACGCAGCAGGTGTGGAGACGAGTGAGTGAACGGTCTGAATTCAGTTGGTTGGGTGACGGTGTTTGCCGTGTTCGGTGCTGGGTTCAGGCCAATTGTGGAATCTCGGAAATTCTGCAAATCGTATCTGCCTGTCAATAACAACTGAAGGACAAAGGTGAAGAAGTGACATAATACTGAACAAAACAGCCCCACCTGCACGGTTTTCTGCTGCTGACGAAGCGACGAAATTTATGAATGTCGCAATATCTGGCAGCGGTGGGATTTGAACTCTGGCCCCCGCAGCGACTGAAGCCTAAATCCAGCGCCTTAGACCGCTCGGCCACGCTGCCACATGAAGCAACTTGGCTTCTGAAACTAGAAACTGGTGATTGAAATGTGGCTTGTTCTTGTAAAAACATAGGGGAAACAAAAGGAAATTAAATTCGTGAACGCCAATCTCTTTTCTGATGCAACCCACTAGATCAGAAGAAGCTGCGTGTTCACAGGGCAACACTAATAAATAGATGTTTGTTGGGCCACCGCCATTGTATATTTAATTCATAATTTATACCTGTTGTGTATTGCAAGCAGGACGTTGGTGCAAGTAAAGTGTGATAAAATTATGATGTGATTGTGGGTAGCAATACTGTTTTTATTGTTGTTGAAAATAACAATGCAAATAGCAGAGGATGGTTTCGATCCATCGACCTCTGGGTTATGGGCCCAGCACGCTTCCGCTGCGCCACTCTGCTGTCGGTTAGCAATTCGCTCGACGCAGGTTTTTAGGTTTCGATGTCCCACAGGGCTGTGTGTTAGCGAAATAAATTTCAGCATCCAGGATGTATTGAAAGCGATAGCATGGCCCTCAAATAGCCCAGAGACTCGGACACCGCAACACCCGTGTTGGGAGGCTCAAATGGCTGCACAATGTCACAAGGACGCTCAGTATTACACCACCCACAATGGGACAGACACAGAATGACACTCAGAAAACCAGCAAGGGTATGTCAGGCCACACAAAGGGAAGGACAGAGAAAGACACTGAGGAAACTAGAGAGAGAGACACAAACAGACTGAATAAAATGAGGGACAGACAGAGACTGAGGGAAAGACCGAGACGGCGAGAGAAACAGAGAGGGAGATAGACAAACAGGGAAACGGAGAGTGAGATGAAGAGAGAGACCTGCATGAAGGTGCTTTCTGCTGTGTAAAGGTATTCCCTGTTGTGTAAAGGCCAACAGCACCATCTGGTGGTGGAGAAGCGGCGCTGCTGGAATGCGTTGAGAGTAGGGGAAGGCCCAGGCTGCAACAAGTTTGCAGCATTTGCAACTTATGTTGGTGCGAACAAAGTGATTTGTAAGTTGTGTTGCAGCTTTTTGTGTTTATTGCAAGAAGGAAGTTGCTGGAAGTAAAGCCTAAAGTGTGATAAAAATACCTGCCGCATTGAGCCTGAAATTTACCACAATTATAAGTGGAGGGAATAATAGGGAATATTTGCCGTCCTAATCACAAGTTCTTCAGAATAATGGCATGAAAAACACATCTGACTCTCATCCTGAACACAGAGTCCAGCTCACCAAACGTTTATACAGAATGGATCTTCTCTTCCCGTTGTCTTAATGTAACTTTCACTGTCTGGATAGGTTAGATTGAAAAAACATATTCGTGTTATATAAATCGGATTGTAGCAGAGGAGCAGATGGGAGGTGCTGTTCAAACGGTAAGTTTGTAAGGGCGAACGGGGAAACGACGGCGAGATGGTGTTTGCGAGAGTGACAGCAATGGTGAGCGCGTTTGACAGATTGCAAGAAATGGAAGAAACAAATATGTGAAAGTGGTGTACATCTGAATAAGTGAGACGCAGCAGGTGTGGAGACGAGTGAGTGAACGGTCTGAATTCAGTTGGTTGGGTGACGGTGTTTGCCGTGTTCGGTGCTGGGTTCAGGCCAATTGTGGAATCTCGGAAATTCTGCAAATCGTATCTGCCTGTCAATAACAACTGAAGGACAAAGGTGAAGAAGTGACATAATACTGAACAAAACAGCCCCACCTGCACGGTTTTCTGCTGCTGACGAAGCGACGAAATTTATGAATGTCGCAATATCTGGCAGCGGTGGGATTTGAACTCTGGCCCCCGCAGCGACTGAAGCCTAAATCCAGCGCCTTAGACCGCTCGGCCACGCTGCCACATGAAGCAACTTGGCTTCTGAAACTAGAAACTGGTGATTGAAATGTGGCTTGTTCTTGTAAAAACATAGGGGAAACAAAAGGAAATTAAATTCGTGAACGCCAATCTCTTTTCTGATGCAACCCACTAGATCAGAAGAAGCTGCGTGTTCACAGGGCAACACTAATAAATAGATGTTTGTTGGGCCACCGCCATTGTATATTTAATTCATAATTTATACCTGTTGTGTATTGCAAGCAGGACGTTGGTGCAAGTAAAGTGTGATAAAATTATGATGTGATTGTGGGTAGCAATACTGTTTTTATTGTTGTTGAAAATAACAATGCAAATAGCAGAGGATGGTTTCGATCCATCGACCTCTGGGTTATGGGCCCAGCACGCTTCCGCTGCGCCACTCTGCTGTCGGTTAGCAATTCGCTCGACGCAGGTTTTTAGGTTTCGATGTCCCACAGGGCTGTGTGTTAGCGAAATAAATTTCAGCATCCAGGATGTATTGAAAGCGATAGCATGGCCCTCAAATAGCCCAGAGACTCGGACACCGCAACACCCGTGTTGGGAGGCTCAAATGGCTGCACAATGTCACAAGGACGCTCAGTATTACACCACCCACAATGGGACAGACACAGAATGACACTCAGAAAACCAGCAACGGTATGTCAGGCCACACAAAGGGAAGGACAGAGAAAGACACTGAGGAAACTAGAGAGAGAGACACAAACAGACTGAATAAAATGAGGGACAGACAGAGACTGAGGGAAAGACCGAGACGGCGAGAGAAACAGAGAGGGAGATAGACAAACAGGGAAACGGAGAGTGAGATGAAGAGAGAGACCTGCATGAAGGTGCTTTCTGCTGTGTAAAGGTATTCCCTGTTGTGTAAAGGCCAACAGCACCATCTGGTGGTGGAGAAGCGGCGCTGCTGGAATGCGTTGAGAGTCGGGGAAGGCCCAGGCTGCAACAAGTTTGCAGCATTTGCAACTTATGTTGCTGCGAACAAAGTGATTTGTAAGTTGTGTTGCAGCTTTTTGTGTTTATTGCAAGAAGGAAGTTGCTGGAAGTAAAGCCTAAAGTGTGATAAAAATACCTGCCGCATTGAGCCTGAAATTTACCACAATTATAAGTGGAGGGAATAATAGGGAATATTTGCCGTCCTAATCACAAGTTCTTCAGAATAATGGCATGAAAAACACATCTGACTCTCATCCTGAACACAGAGTCCAGCTCACCAAACGTTTATACAGAATGGATCTTCTCTTCCCGTTGTCTTAATGTAACTTTCACTGTCTGGATAGGTTAGATTGAAAAAACATATTCGTGTTATATAAATCGGATTGTAGCAGAGGAGCAGATGGGAGGTGCTGTTCAAACGGTAAGTTTGTAAGGGCGAACGGGGAAACGACGGCGAGATGGTGTTTGCGAGAGTGACAGCAATGGTGAGCGCGTTTGACAGATTGCAAGAATGGAAGAAACAAATATGTGAAAGTGGTGTACATCTGAATAAGTGAGACGCAGCAGGTGTGGAGACGAGTGAGTGAACGGTCTGAATTCAGTTGGTTGGGTGACGGTGTTTGCCGTGTTCGGTGCTGGGTTCAGGCCAATTATGGAACCTAGGAAATTCTGCAAATCGTATCTGCCTGTCAATAACAACTGAAGGACAAAGGTGAAGAAGTGACATAATACTGAACAAAACAGCCCACCTGCACGGTTTTCTGCTGCTGACGAAGCGACGAAATTTATGAATGTCGCAATATCTGGCAGCGGTGGGATTCGAACCTCTGGCCCCCGCAGAGACTGGAGCCTAAATCCAGCGCCTTAGACCGCTCGGCCACGCTGCCACATGAAGCAACTTGGCTTCTGAAACTAGAAACTGGTGATTGAAATGTGGCTTGTTCTTGTAAAAACATAGGGGAAACAAAAGGAAATTAAATTCGTGAACGCCAATCTCTTTTCTGATGCAACCCACTAGATCAGAAGAAGCTGCGTGTTCACAGGGCAACACTAATAAATAGATGTTTGTTGGGCCACCGCCATTGTATATTTAATTCATAATTTATACCTGTTGTGTATTGCAAGCAGGACGTTGGTGCAAGTAAAGTGTGATAAAATTATGATGTGATTGTGGGTAGCAATACTGTTTTTATTGTTGTTGAAAATAACAATGCAAATAGCAGAGGATGGTTTCGATCCATCGACCTCTGGGTTATGGGCCCAGCACGCTTCCGCTGCGCCACTCTGCTGTCGGTTAACAATTCGCTCGACGCAGGTTTTTAGGTTTCGATGTCCCACAGGGCTGTGTGTTAGCGAAATAAATTTCAGCATCCAGGATGTATTGAAAGCGATAGCATGGCCCTCAAATAGCCCAGAGACTCGGACACCGCAACACCCGTGTTGGGAGGCTCAAATGGCTGCACAATGTCACAAGGACGCTCAGTATTACACCACCCACAATGGGACAGACACAGAATGACACTCAGAAAACCAGAAACGGTATGTCAGGCCACACAAAGGGAAGGACAGAGAAAGACACTGAGGAAACTAGAGAGAGAGACACAAACAGACTGAATAAAATGAGGGACAGACAGAGACTGAGGGAAAGACCGAGACGGCGAGAGAAACAGAGAGGGAGATAGACAAACAGGGAAACGTAGAGTGAGATGAAGAGAGAGACCTGCATGAAGGTGCTTTCTGCTGTGTAAAGGTATTCCCTGTTGTGTAAAGGCCAACAGCACCATCTGGTGGTGGAGAAGCGGCGCTGCTGGAATGCGTTGAGAGTCGGGGAAGGCCCAGGCTGCAACAAGTTTGCAGCATTTGCAACTTATGTTGCTGCGAACAAAGTGATTTGTAAGTTGTGTTGCAGCTTTTTGTGTTTATTGCAAGAAGGAAGTTGCTGGAAGTAAAGCCTAAAGTGTGATAAAAATACCTGCCGCATTGAGCCTGAAATTTACCACAATTATAAGTGGAGGGAATAATAGGGAATATTTGCCGTCCTAATCACAAGTTCTTCAGAATAATGGCATGAAAAACACATCTGACTCTCATCCTGAACACAGAGTCCAGCTCACCAAACGTTTATACAGAATGGATCTTCTCTTCCCGTTGTCTTAATGTAACTTTCACTGTCTGGATAGGTTAGATTGAAAAAACATATTCGTGTTATATAAATCGGATTGTAGCAGAGGAGCAGATGGGAGGTGCTGTTCAAACGGTAAGTTTGTAAGGGCGAACGGGGAAACGACGGCGAGATGGTGTTTGCGAGAGTGACAGCAATGGTGAGCGCGTTTGACAGATTGCAAGAATGGAAGAAACAAATATGTGAAAGTGGTGTACATCTGAATAAGTGAGACGCAGCAGGTGTGGAGACGAGTGAGTGAACGGTCTGAATTCAGTTGGTTGGGTGACGGTGTTTGCCGTGTTCGGTGCTGGGTTCAGGCCAATTATGGAACCTAGGAAATTCTGCAATTCGTATCTGCCTGTCAATAACAACTGAAGGACAAAGGTGAAGAAGTGACATAATACTGAACAAAACAGCCCACCTGCACGGTTTTCTGCTGCTGACGAAGCGACGAAATTTATGAATGTCGCAATATCTGGCAGCGGAGGGATTCGAACCTCTGGCCCCCGCAGAGACTGGAGCCTAAATCCAGCGCCTTAGACCGCTCGGCCACGCTACCACATGAAGCAACTTGGCTTCTGAAACTAGAAACTGGTGATTGAAATGTGGCTTGTTCTTGTAAAAACATAGGGGAAACAAAAGGAAATTAATTCGTGAACGCCAATCTCTTTTCTGATGCAACCCACTAGATCAGAAGAAGCTGCGTGTTCACAGGGCAACACTAATAAATAGATGTTTGTTGGGCCACCGCCATTGTATATTTAATTCATAATTTATACCTGTTGTGTATTGCAAGCAGGACGTTGGTGCAAGTAAAGTGTGATAAAATTATGATGTGATTGTGGGTAGCAATACTGTTTTTATTGTTGTTGAAAATAACAATGCAAATAGCAGAGGATGGTTTCGATCCATCGACCTCTGGGTTATGGGCCCAGCACGCTTCCGCTGCGCCACTCTGCTGTCGGTTAGCAATTCGCTCGACGCAGGTTTTTAGGTTTCGATGTCCCACAGGGCTGTGTGTTAGCGAAATAAATTTCAGCATCCAGGATGTATTGAAAGCGATAGCATGGCCCTCAAATAGCCCAGAGACTCGGACACCGCAACACCCGTGTTGGGAGGCTCAAATGGCTGCACAATGTCACAAGGACGCTCAGTATTACACCACCCACAATGGGACAGACACAGAATGACACTCAGAAAACCAGCAACGGTATGTCAGGCCACACAAAGGGAAGGACAGAGAAAGACACTGAGGAAACTAGAGAGAGAGACACAAACAGACTGAATAAAATGAGGGACAGACAGAGACTGAGGGAAAGACCGAGACGGCGAGAGAAACAGAGAGGGAGATAGACAAACAGGGAAACGTAGAGTGAGATGAAGAGAGAGACCTGCATGAAGGTGCTTTCTGCTGTGTAAAGGTATTCCCTGTTGTGTAAAGGCCAACAGCACCATCTGGTGGTGGAGAAGCGGCGCTGCTGGAATGCGTTGAGAGTCGGGGAAGGCCCAGGCTGCAACAAGTTTGCAGCATTTGCAACTTATGTTGCTGCGAACAAAGTGATTTGTAAGTTGTGTTGCAGCTTTTTGTGTTTATTGCAAGAAGGAAGTTGCTGGAAGTAAAGCCTAAAGTGTGATAAAAATACCTGCCGCATTGAGCCTGAAATTTACCACAATTATAAGTGGAGGGAATAATAGGGAATATTTGCCGTCCTAATCACAAGTTCTTCAGAATAATGGCATGAAAAACACATCTGACTCTCATCCTGAACACAGAGTCCAGCTCACCAAATGTTTATACAGAATGGATCTTCTCTTCCCGTTGTCTTAATTTAACTTTCACTGTCTGGATAGGTTAGATTGAAAAAACATATTCGTGTTATATAAATCGGATTGTAGCAGAGGAGCAGATGGGAGGTGCTGTTCAAACGGTAAGTTTGTAAGGGCGAACGGGGAAACGACGGCGAGATGGTGTTTGCGAGAGTGACAGCAATGGTGAGCGCGTTTGACAGATTGCAAGAAATGGAAGAAACAAATATGTGAAAGTGGTGTACATCTGAATAAGTGAGACGCAGCAGGTGTGGAGACGAGTGAGTGAACGGTCTGAATTCAGTTGGTTGGATGACGGTGTTTGCCGTGTTCGGTGCTGGGTTCAGGCCAATTCTGGAACCGTGGAAATTCTGCAAATCGTATCTGCCTGTCAATAACAACTGAAGGACAAAGGTGACGAAGTGACATAATACTGAACAAAACAGGCCCACCTGCACGATTTTCTGCTGCTGACGAAGCGACGAAATTTATGAATGTCGCAATATCTGGCAGCGGTGGGATTCGAACCCACGCCCCCGCAGAGACTGGAGCCTAAATCCAGCGCCTTAGACCGCTCGGCCACGCTACCACATGAAGCAGCTTGGCTTCTGAAACTAGAAACTGGTGATTGAAATGTGGCTTGTTCTTGTAAAAACATAGGGGAAACAAAAGGAAATTGAATTCGTGAACGCCAATCTCTTTTCTGATGCAACCCACTAGATCAGAAGAAGCTGCGTGTTCACAGGGCAACACTAATAAATAGATGTTTGTTGGGCCACCGCCATTGTATATTTAATTCATAATTTATACCTGTTGTGTATTGCAAGCAGGACGTTGGTGCAAGTAAAGTGTGATAAAATTATGATGTGATTGTGGGTAGCAATACTGTTTTTATTGTTGTTGAAAATAACAATGCAAATAGCAGAGGATGGTTTCGATCCATCGACCTCTGGGTTATGGGCCCAGCACGCTTCCGCTGCGCCACTCTGCTGTCGGTTAGCAATGCGCTCGAAGCAGGTTTTTAGGTTTCGATGTCCCACAGGGCTGTGTGTTAGCGAAATAAATTTCAGCATCCAGGATGTTTTGAAAGCGATAGCATGGCCCTCAAATAGCCCAGAGACCCGGACACCGCAACACCCGTGTTGGGAGGCTCAAATGGCTGCACAATGTCACAAGGACGCTCAGTATTACACCACCCACAATGGGACAGACACAGAATGACACTCAGAAAACCAGCAAGGGTATGTCAGGCCACACAAAGGGAAGGACAGAGAAAGACACTGAGGAAACTACAAAGAGAGACACAAACAGACTGAATAAAATGAGGGACAGACAGAGACTGAGGGAAAGACCGAGACGGCGAGAGAAACAGAGAGGGAGATAGACAAACAGGGAAACGGAGAGTGAAATGAAGAGAGAGACCTGCATGAAGGTGCTTTCTGCTGTGTAAAGTTATTCCCTGTTGTGTAAAGGCCAACAGCACCATCTGGTGCTGGAGAAGCGGCGCTGCTGGAATGCGTTGAGAGTAGGGGAAGGCCCAGGCTGCAACAAGCTTGCAGCATTTGCAACTTATGTTGGTGCGAACAAAGTGATTTGTAAGTTGTGTTGCAGCTTTTTGTGTTTATTGCAAGAAGGAAGTTGCTGGAAGTAAAGCCTAAAGTGTGATAAAAATACCTGCCGCATTGAGCCTGAAATTTACCACAATTATAAGTGGAGGGAATAATAGGGAATATTTGCCGTCCTAATCACAAGTTCTTCAGAATAATGGCATGAAAAACACATCTGACTCTCATCCTGAACACAGAGTCCAGCTCACCAAATGTTTATACAGAATGGATCTTCTCTTCCCGTTGTCTTAATGTAACTTTCACTGTCTGGATAGGTTAGATTGAAAAAACATATTCGTGTTATATAAATCGGATTGTAGCAGAGGAGCAGATGGGAGGTGCTGTTCAAACGGTAAGTTTGTAAGGGCGAACGGGGAAACGACGGCGAGATGGTGTTTGCGAGAGTGACAGCAATGGTGAGCGCGTTTGACAGATTGCAAGAAATGGAAGAAACAAATATGTGAAAGTGGTGTACATCTGAATACGTGAGACGCAGCAGGTGTGGAGACGAGTGAGTGAACGGTCTGAATTCAGTTGGTTGGATGACGGTGTTTGCCGTGTTCGGTGCTGGGTTCAGGCCAATTCTGGAACCGTGGAAATTCTGCAAATCGTATCTGCCTGTCAATAACAACTGAAGGACAAAGGTGACGAAGTGACATAATACTGAACAAAACAGGCCCACCTGCACGATTTTCTGCTGCTGACGAAGCGACGAAATTTATGAATGTCGCAATATCTGGCAGCGGTGGGATTCGAACCCACGCCCCCGCAGAGACTGGAGCCTAAATCCAGCGCCTTAGACCGCTCGGCCACGCTACCACATGAAGCAGCTTGGCTTCTGAAACTAGAAACTGGTGATTGAAATGTGGCTTGTTCTTGTAAAAACAAAGGGGAAACAAAAGGAAATTGAATTCGTGAACGCCAATCTCTTTTCTGATGCAACCCACTAGATCAGAAGAAGCTGCGTGTTCACAGGGCAACACTAATAAATAGATGTTTGTTGGGCCACCGCCATTGTATATTTAATTCATAATTTATACCTGTTGTGTATTGCAAGCAGGACGTTGGTGCAAGTAAAGTGTGATAAAATTATGATGTGATTGTGGGTAGCAATACTGTTTTTATTGTTGTTGAAAATAACAATGCAAATAGCAGAGGATGGTTTCGATCCATCGACCTCTGGGTTATGGGCCCAGCACGCTTCCGCTGCGCCACTCTGCTGTCGGTTAGCAATTCGCTCGACGCAGGTTTTTAGGTTTCGATGTCCCACAGGGCTGTGTGTTAGCGAAATAAATTTCAGCATCCAGGATGTATTGAAAGCGATAGCATGGCCCTCAAATAGCCCAGAGACCCGGACACCGCAACACCCGTGTTGGGAGGCTCAAATGGCTGCACAATGTCACAAGGACGCTCAGTATTACACCACCCACAATGGGACAGACACAGAATGACACTCAGAAAACCAGCAAGGGTATGTCAGGCCACACAAAGGGAAGGACAGAGAAAGACACTGAGGAAACTAGAGAGAGAGACACAAACAGACTGAATAAAATGAGGGACAGACAGAGACTGAGGGAAAGACCGAGACGGCGAGAGAAACAGAGAGGGAGATAGACAAACAGGGAAACGGAGAGTGAAATGAAGAGAGAGACCTGCATGAAGGTGCTTTCTGCTGTGTAAAGTTATTCCCTGTTGTGTAAAGGCCAACAGCACCATCTGGTGGTGGAGAAGCGGCGCTGCTGGAATGCGTTGAGAGTTGGGGAAGGCCCAGGCTGCAACAAGTTTGCAGCATTTGCAACTTATGTTGGTGCGAACAAAGTGATTTTTAAGTTGTGTTGCAGCTTTTTGTGTTTATTGCAAGAAGGAAGTTGCTGGAAGTAAAGCCTAAAGTGTGATAAAAATACCTGCCGCATTGAGCCTGAAATTTACCACAATTATAAGTGGAGGGAACAATAGGGAATATTTGCCGTCCTAATCACAAGTTCTTCAGAATAATGGCATGAAAAACACATCTGACTCTCATCCTGAACACAGAGTCCAGCTCACCAAATGTTTATACAGAATGGATCTTCTCTTCCCGTTGTCTTAATGTATCTTTCTCTGTCTGGATAGGTTAGATTGAAAAAACATATTCGTGTTATATAAATCGGATTGTAGCAGAGGAGCAGATGGGAGGTGCTGTTCAAACGGTACGTTTGTAAGGGCGAACGGGGAAACGACGGCGAGATGGTGTTTGCGAGAGTGACAGCAATGGTTAGCGCGTTTGACAGATTGCAAGAAATGGAAGAAACAAATATGTGAAAGTGGTGTACATCTGAATACGTGAGACGCAGCAGGTGTGGAGACGAGTGAGTGAACGGTCTGAATTCAGTTGGTTGGGTGACGGTGTTTGCCGTGTTCGGTGCTGGGTTTCGGCCAATTATGGAACCGTGGAAATTCTGCAAATTGTATCTGCCTGTCAATAACAACTGAAGGACAAAGGTGAAGAAGTGACATAATACTGAACAAAACAGGCCCACCTGCACGATTTTCTGCTGCTGACGAAGCGACGAAATTTATGAATGCCGCAATATCTGGCAGCAGTGGGATTCGAACCCACGCCCCCGCAGAGACTGGAGCCTAAATCCAGCGCCTTAGACCGCTCGGCCACGCTACCACATGAAGCAGCTTGGCTTCTGAAACTAGAAACTGGTGATTGAAATGTGGCTTGTTCTTGTAAAAACAAAGGGGAAACAAAAGGAAATTGAATTCGTGAACGCCAATCTCTTTTCTGATGCAACCCACTAGATCAGAAGAAGCTGCGTGTTCACAGGGCAACACTAATAAATAGATGTTTGTTGGGCCACCGCCATTGTATATTTAATTCATAATTTATACCTGTTGTGTATTGCAAGCAGGACGTTGGTGCAAGTAAAGTGTGATAAAATTATGATGTGATTGTGGGTAGCAATACTGTTTTTATTGTTGTTGAAAATAACAATGCAAATAGCAGAGGATGGTTTCGATCCATCGACCTCTGGGTTATGGGCCCAGCACGCTTCCGCTGCGCCACTCTGCTGTCGGTTAGCAATGCGCTCGAAGCAGGTTTTTAGGTTTCGATGTCCCACAGGGCTGTGTGTTAGCGAAATAAATTTCAGCATCCAGGATGTTTTGAAAGCGATAGCATGGCCCTCAAATAGCCCAGAGACCCGGACACCGCAACACCCGTGTTGGGAGGCTCAAATGGCTGCACAATGTCACAAGGACGCTCAGTATTACACCACCCACAATGGGACAGACACAGAATGAGACACAGAAAACCAGAAAAGGGTATGTCAGGCCACACAAAGGGAAGGACAGAGAAAGACACTGAGGAAACTAGAGAGAGCGACACAAACAGACTGAATAAAATGAGGGACAGACAGAGACTGAGGGAAAGACCGAGACGGCGAGAGAAACAGAGAGGGAGATAGACAAACAGGGAAACGGAGAGTGAAATGAAGAGAGAGACCTGCATGAAGGTGCTTTCTGCTGTGTAAAGTTATTCCCTGTTGTGTAAAGGCCAACAGCACCATCTGGTGGTGGAGAAGCGGCGCTGCTGGAATGCGTTGAGAGTTGGGGAAGGCCCAGGCTGCAACAAGTTTGCAGCATTTGCAACTTATGTTGGTGCGAACAAAGTGATTTTTAAGTTGTGTTGCAGCTTTTTGTGTTTATTGCAAGAAGGAAGTTGCTGGAAGTAAAGCCTAAAGTGTGATAAAAATACCTGCCGCATTGAGCCTGAAATTTACCACAATTATAAGTGGAGGGAACAATAGGGAATATTTGCCGTCCTAATCACAAGTTCTTCAGAATAATGGCATGAAAAACACATCTGACTCTCATCCTGAACACAGAGTCCAGCTCACCAAATGTTTATACAGAATGGATCTTCTCTTCCCGTTGTCTTAATGTAACTTTCTCTGTCTGGATAGGTTAGATTGAAAAAACATATTCGTGTTATATAAATCGGATTGTAGCAGAGGAGCAGATGGGAGGTGCTGTTCAAACGGTACGTTTGTAAGGGCGAACGGGGAAACGACGGCGAGATGGTGTTTGCGAGAGTGACAGCAATGGTAAGCGCGTTTGACTGATTGCAAGAAATGGAAGAAACAAATATGTGAAAGTGGTGTACATCTGAATACGTGAGACGCAGCAGGTGTGGAGACGAGTGAGTGAACGGTCTGAATCCAGTTGGTTGGGTGACAGTGTTTGCCGTGTTCGGTGCTGGGTTTCGGCCAATTATGGAACCGTGGAAATTCTGCAAATTGTATCTGCCTGTCAATAACAACTGAAGGACAAAGGTGAAGAAGTGACATAATACTGAACAAAACAGGCCCACCTGCACGATTTTCTGCTGCTGACGAAGCGACGAAATTTATGAATGCCGCAATATCTGGCAGCAGTGGGATTCGAACCCACGCCCCCGCAGAGACTGGAGCCTAAATCCAGCGCCTTAGACCGCTCGGCCACGCTACCACATGAAGCAGCTTGGCTTCTGAAACTAGAAACTGGTGATTGAAATGTGGCTTGGTCTTGTAAAAACAAAGGGGAAACAAAAGGAAATTGAATTCGTGAACGACAATCTCTTTTCTGATGCAACCCACTAGATCAGAAGAAGCTGCGTGTTCACAGGGCAACACTAATAAATAGATGTTTGTTGGGCCACCGCCATTGTATATTTAATTCATAATTTATACCTGTTGTGTATTGCAAGCAGGACGTTGGTGCAAGTAAAGTGTGATAAAATTATGATGTGATTGTGGGTAGCAATACTGTTTTTATTGTTGTTGAAAATAACAATGCAAATAGCAGAGGATGGTTTCGATCCATCGACCTCTGGGTTATGGGCCCAGCACGCTTCCGCTGCGCCACTCTGCTGTCGGTTAGCAATGCGCTCGAAGCAGGTTTTTAGGTTTCGATGTCCCACAGCGCTGTGTGTTAGCGAAATAAATTTCAGCATCCAGGATGTTTTGAAAGCGATAGCATGGCCCTCAAATAGCCCAGAGACCCGGACACCGCAACACCCGTGTTGGGAGGCTCAAATGGCTGCACAATGTCACAAGGACGCTCAGTATTACACCACCCACAATGGGACAGACACAGAATGAGACACAGAAAACCAGCAAGGGTATGTCAGGCCACACAAAGGGAAGGACAGAGAAAGACACTGCGGAAACTAGAGAGAGCGACACAAACAGACTGAATAAAATGAGGGACAGACAGAGACTGAGGGAAAGACCGAGACGGCGAGAGAAACAGAGAGGGAGATAGACAAACAGGGAAACGGAGAGTGAAATGAAGAGAGAGACCTGCATGAAGGTGCTTTCTGCTGTGTAAAGTTATTCCCTGTTGTGTAAAGGCCAACAGCACCATCTGGTGGTGGAGAAGCGGCGCTGCTGGAATGCGTTGAGAGTTGGGGAAGGCCCAGGCTGCAACAAGTTTGCAGCATTTGCAACTTATGTTGGTGCGAACAAAGTGATTTTTAAGTTGTGTTGCAGCTTTTTGTGTTTATTGCAAGAAGGAAGTTGCTGGAAGTAAAGCCTAAAGTGTGATAAAAATACCTGCCGCATTGAGCCTGAAATTTACCACAATTATAAGTGGAGGGAACAATAGGGAATATTTGCCGTCCTAATCACAAGTTCTTCAGAATAATGGCATGAAAAACACATCTGACTCTCATCCTGAACACAGAGTCCAGCTCACCAAATGTTTATACAGAATGGATCTTCTCTTCCCGTTGTCTTAATGTAACTTTCACTGTCTGGATAGGTTAGATTGAAAAAACATATTCGTGTTATATAAATCGGATTGTAGCAGAGGAGCAGATGGGAGGTGCTGTTCAAACGGTAAGTTTGTAAGGGCGAACGGGGAAACGACGGCGAGATGGTGTTTGCGAGAGTGACAGCAATGGTTAGCGCGTTTGACAGATTGCAAGAAATGGAAGAAACAAATATGTGAAAGTGGTGTACATCTGAAGACGTGAGACGCAGCAGGTGTGGAGACGAGTGAGTGAACGGTCTGAATTCAGTTGGTTGGGTGACGGTGTTTGCCGTGTTCGGTGCTGGGTTTAGGCCAATTATGGAACCGTGGAAATTCTGCAAATCGTATCTGCCTGTCAATAACAACTGAAGGACAAAGGTGAAGAAGTGACATAATACTGAACAAAACAGGCCCACCTGCACGATTTTCTGCTGCTGACGAAGCGACGAAATTTATGAATGCCGCAATATCTGGCAGCGGTGGGATTCGAACCCACGCCCCCGCAGAGACTGGAGCCTAAATCCAGCGCCTTAGACCGCTCGGCCACGCTACCACATGAAGCAGCTTGGCTTCTGAAACTAGAAACTGGTGATTGAAATGTGGCTTGGTCCTGTAAAAACATAGGGGAAACAAAAGGAAATTGAATTCGTGAACGCCAATCTCTTTTCTGATGCAACCCACTAGATCAGAAGAAGCTGCGTGTTCACAGGGCAACACTAATAAATAGATGTTTGTTGGGCCACCGCCATTGTATATTTAATTCATAATTTATACCTGTTGTGTATTGCAAGCAGGACGTTGGTGCAAGTAAAGTGTGATAAAATTATGATGTGATTGTGGGTAGCAATACTGTTTTTATTGTTGTTGAAAATAACAATGCAAATAGCAGAGGATGGTTTCGATCCATCGACCTCTGGGTTATGGGCCCAGCACGCTTCCGCTGCGCCACTCTGCTGTCGGTTAGCAATTCGCTCGACGCAGGTTTTTAGGTTTCGATGTCCCACAGGGCTGTGTGTTAGCGAAATAAATTTCAGCATCCAGGATGTTTTGAAAGCGATAGCATGGCCCTCAAATAGCCCAGAGACCCGGACACCGCAACACCCGTGTTGGGAGGCTCAAATGGCTGCACAATGTCACAAGGACGCTCAGTATTACACCACCCACAATGGGACAGACACAGAATGAGACACAGAAAACCAGCAAGGGTATGTCAGGCCACACAAAGGGAAGGACAGAGAAAGACACTGAGGAAACTAGAGAGAGCGACACAAACAGACTGAATAAAATGAGGGACAGACAGAGACTGAGGGAAAGACCGAGACGGCGAGAGAAACAGAGAGGGAGATAGACAAACAGGGAAACGGAGAGTGAAATGAAGAGAGAGACCTGCATGAAGGTGCTTTCTGCTGTGTAAAGTTATTCCCTGTTGTGTAAAGGCCAACAGCACCATCTGGTGGTGGAGAAGCGGCGCTGCTGGAATGCGTTGAGAGTTGGGGAAGGCCCAGGCTGCAACAAGTTTGCAGCATTTGCAACTTATGTTGGTGCGAACAAAGTGATTTTTAAGTTGTGTTGCAGCTTTTTGTGTTTATTGCAAGAAGGAAGTTGCTGGAAGTAAAGCCTAAAGTGTGATAAAAATACCTGCCGCATTGAGCCTGAAATTTACCACAATTATAAGTGGAGGGAACAATAGGGAATATTTGCCGTCCTAATCACAAGTTCTTCAGAATAATGGCATGAAAAACACATCTGACTCTCATCCTGAACACAGAGTCCAGCTCACCAAATGTTTATACAGAATGGATCTTCTCTTCCCGTTGTCTTAATGTAACTTTCACTGTCTGGATAGGTTAGATTGAAAAAACATATTCGTCTTATATAAATCGGATTGTAGCAGAGGAGCAGATGGGAGGTGCTGTTCAAACGGTAAGTTTGTAAGGGCGAACGGGGAAACGACGGCGAGATGGTGTTTGCGAGAGTGACAGCAATGGTGAGCGCGTTTGACAGATTGCAAGAAATGGAAGAAACAAATATGTGAAAGTGGTGTACATCTGAAGACGTGAGACGCAGCAGGTGTGGAGACGAGTGAGTGAACGGTCTGAATTCAGTTGGTTGGGTGACGGTGTTTGCCGTGTTCGGTGCTGGGTTTAGGCCAATTATGGAACCGTGGAAATTCTGCAAATCGTATCTGCCTGTCAATAACAACTGAAGGACAAAGGTGAAGAAGTGACATAATACTGAACAAAACAGGCCCACCTGCACGATTTTCTGCTGCTGACGAAGCGACGAAATTTATGAATGCCGCAATATCTGGCAGCGGTGGGATTCGAACCCTCGCCCCCGCAGAGACTGGAGCCTAAATCCATCGCCTTAGACCGCTCGGCCACGCTACCACATGAAGCAGCTTGGCTTCTGAAACTAGAAACTGGTGATTGAAATGTGGCTTGGTCCTGTAAAAACATAGGGGAAACAAAAGGAAATTAAATTCGTGAACGACAATCTCTTTTCTGATGCAACCCACTAGATCAGAAGAAGCTGCGTGTTCACAGGGCAACACTAATAAATAGATGTTTGTTGGGTCACCGCCATTGTATATTTAATTCATAATTTATACCTGTTGTGTATTGCAAGCAGGACGTTGGTGCAAGTAAAGTGTGATAAAATTATGATGTGATTGTGGGTAGCAATACTGTTTTTATTGTTGTTGAAAATAACAATGCAAATAGCAGAGGATGGTTTCGATCCATCGACTTCTGGGTTATGGGCCCAGCACGCTTCCGCTGCGCCACTCTGCTGCCTTGTGTAAAGGCTAACAGCACCATCTGGTGGTGGAGAAGCGGCGCTGCTGGAATGCGTTGAGAGTTGGGGAAGGCCCAGGCTGCAACAAGTTTGCAGCATTTGCAACTTATGTTGGTGCGAACAAAGTGATTTTAAGTTGTGTTGCAGCTTTTTTTGTTTATTGCAAGAAGGAAGTTGCTGCAAGTAAAGCCTAAAGTGTGATAAAAATACCTGCCGCATTGAGCCTGAAATTTACCACAATTATAAGTGGAGGGAACAATAGGGAATATTTGCCGTCCTAATCACAAGTTCTTCAGAATAATGGCATGAAAAACACTTCTGACTCTCATTCTGAAAACAGAGTCCAGCTCACCAAATGTTTATACAGAATGGATCTTCTCTTCCCGTTGTCTTAATGTAGCTTTCACTGTCTGGATAGGTTAGATTGAAAAAACATATTCGTGTTATATAAATCGGATTGTAGCAGAGATTGAGGGAGAGATTGAGGGGCATAGATTGAGGAAGTGATTCAGGGAGAGATTGAGGGAGGGAGATTGAGGGAGAGATTGAGCGGGAGAGATTGTGGGGGAGAGATTGAGGGGGAGAGATTGAGGGGGAGAGATTGAGTGGGAGTGTATGAGGGAGAGAGTATGAGGGGGAGAGATTGAGGGAGAGAGACATTGTGGGGGAGAGATTGAGGGAGAGAGATTGAGGGAGAGAGATTGAGGGGGAGATTGAGGGAGAGAGATTGAGGTGGAAATTGAGGGAGAGAGATTGAAGGGGGAGAGATTGAGGGGGGAGCTTGAGGGAGAGACTGAGGGGGAGAGATTGAGGGGAGAGAGATTGAGGGGGGGGAGATTGAGGGAGAGATTGAGGAAAAGAGATTGAGGGGAAGAGATTGAGGGAGAGAGACATCGTGGGAGAGAAATTGAGGGGGAGATTGAGGGAGAGAGATTGAAGGGGGAGAGATTGAGGGGGAGAGATTGAAGGGGAGAGATTGAGGGGGAGAGATTGAAGGGGGGAGATTGAGGGAGATATTGAGGGGGAGAGACATTGAGGGGAGAGATTGGGGAAGAGATTGAGGGAGCGAGATTGAGGCGGCGAGATTGAGGGGGCGAGTTTGAGGGGTTCGAGATAGAGGGGGCGAGATTGAGGGGGAGAGAGTGAGGCGGAGAGAGATTGAGGGGGAGAGAGATTGAGGGAGTGAGAATGTGGGGGAGAGATTGAGGGAGAAAGATTGAGGGAGAGAGACAATGTGGGGGAGAGATTGAAGGAGAGAGATTGAGGGGGAGAGATTGAGGGGGAGATTGAGGGAGACAGACTGAGGGAGATAGACATTGTGGGGGAGAGATTGAGGGAGACAGATTGAGGGGGAGAGAATGAGGGAAAGAGATTGAGGGAGAGATTGAGGGGGAGAGATTGAAGGGGGAGTGATTGGGGGAGAGATTGAAGGGGAGGGATTGAGGGGGAGAGATTGAGGGGGAGAGATTGGGGGAGAGATTGAGGGGGAGAGACATTGAGGTAGAGGGACTGAAGGGGAGAGACTGAGGGGGAGAGATTGAGGGGGGAGACTGAGGGGGAGAGACTGAGGGGGAGAGACTGAGGGGGAGAGACTGAGGGGGAGAGACTGAGGGGGAGAGATTGAGGGAGAGGTTGAGGGGCAGGTTGAGCGGGAGAGACTGAGGGGAGAATCATTGAGGGGGAGAAACTTGGAGGGTGAGAGAATGATGGGTAGAGATTGAGGGGTAGAGATTGAGGGGTAGAGATTGAGGGGGAGAGATTGGGAGAGAAATTGAGGGGGAGAGATTGTGGGGGAGATATTGAGGGAGAGAGATTGAGGGAGGGATGGAGGGGGAGAGATTGAGGGAGAGATTGAGGGAGAGAGATTGAGTGAGAGATTGAGGGGGAGAGATTGAGGGGGTGAGATTGAGGGGGAGAATATGAGGGAGAGAGTATGAGGGGGAGAGATTCAGGGAGAGAGACATTGTGGGGGAGAGATTGAGGGAGAGAGATTGAGGGGAGAGACTGAGGGGGAGATTGTGGGGGAGAGATTGTGGGGGATCATTGAGGGAGAGAGATTGAGGGAGAGCGACATTGAGGGAGAGAGACATTGAGGGAGAGAGATTGATGGAGAGCGACTTTGAGGGAGAGATTGCGGG